>JAMQGT020011971.1:0-59359 GCA_024447675.2 Pterophyllum scalare
GTGTATGTCACGTCTGCTTCGTTCAGTTACGTATTGCTAGATGTCCACTGTCATGCTAGATATGTATTAAGTGTATCCTTCAGACACATAGATGAAACGTTCCCTTGTGGTGTCCTTGCTATGTGGTGGTCCAGGCCAGGTGAATTCATGAAGGGCCTAACTTCACATATTTTTCTTTATTTTATTTCTGAATTGAAAAGGTATAAATAAATGAATAAATAAGCTAAAGAATTTTGTATCATATTTTTAATTTGCATACCCTGACTTGATAGCATCTAGCATCCTGGCCATTGCCAGAAATGAAGAACAGACTCATTTGGTATTGATCCACAACAAAGACGCCTGGCTACCGTCTTTGTTATTAATACATTGGCCTTTTTTTCCCTTTTCTGTCTTTCTTTCTATTTTTTTGCAAGCAATACGTTGTTATGTATAATTTTACTTGGTTCAGTTGGTGTTTGTTGGCAGCCGCTCGAGTAATTTAGAGGATTCATCCATTTTTAAAGGGGATTTGATAGAAACCAATCCCCCTTTGTGAATCTTTCAACCATTTTCCCCGGACTCTGACTATAATGGGGACCTCCCTCACTGTCAGTCAATTTCAGCACACACGGGTCACTCTGAGCCTGCAGGTGCGGCATGTACAGTATATCTGCATGAATATTGACCGTTGTATTTGTTAAAGTGCCTGTGCTGTCTTTAGTGGATTAAATCTTTCATTTTCTCAGAAAGCAAGACAGAGAGAGAGACAGCGAGAAAGAGAGTGGGAGGAATATGATGGGGGGCCTCACCTAACCTCCGGGGAAAGGCCAGTGCATTAGACAGAGAACAGATCAGTTCCAGCTAAGATGAATATGAGCATATAGATTGGTCTACTGTCTGGGGAGACTCAGAAATGCAGTTTTGTGTACGCTGGAGTTCCGAGGCTTGGAGGCAGCCAGTAAGAAGGGCAGGGAAGAAGGCAATCACTGCATAACCAAACAGACCCCAAGTGGAGCACATCAGAGCGGCGGGCCAAGCTGAGACAGATACAGATTGCTTATTGAGCTTTTTTAAGAGCGATGGTATTAACAGCATGCAGAAGAACTTTTTTCTCCCTCTCAGAATAGCTGAGACAATGTGTTGTGGCCTTAATATTCTAACAAATTTGTGTGTGGGGGTGGGGGGGTGGGGGTGTCTGCATAGTAATTTTTCCACAGTTAATGGCAGTAATAATATCATTGCATATTTATTGTTTATTGCAGTGATGATCTTTACCTCCCCCCTTCTCCATCATCCCCGTTGTCATTATCATTAGTGGAACTCAAGTATGACACGTGTAAGGTGTTCACTTATCAGTGTCATCAATTACTCGTTAATTGTCATCATTATCATTTCTATTCCACCAACTGCTTTATTTGTGAAAGATTAAACCATTTCAAGTCACAAATGAGTAGCAAAGAAAGTTTAAAAACGTCTTTGAAATTTGGGCTCATTTAAATCTTCGTGTGCACTAATCAGTGCTTTTGTACTAACCGTGATGTGTGCAAAGATTTTGCTTGTAACAACAAGCATACAGATAACCATAATCTGACTTTTGCGATGCATTTCCAAATCACATGATTCCATGCTTACACTTGCTTTTTTGAGTGTGTACCTGTGTTCACACTATCAAGTATGGCCACATGAAGTGTACAACCGGCATTCACAATCATCGACAGATTCTGTGTGCGACAAAAACAAAATGCTTAAGCGTTGTTTACAGCTTGTTGTGTTGTGTAAAAATGGCCAAAATACAAACGAGTCATTTACGTCTACTTTGAGACCTTTCAGCTTGTTGTATGGTAACATCTGGCATTGCAAAAGGACAAGAATGCAGTCAGTGAGACTGAATACCAAATGTAAATGCAAACACTGCTTTTGAGTAGAGCCACTCTAATATTGCCGACCAAGTCCAAAGTGCCACTAGCAAAGTACGGTTTTCATGGTTTGTATCAAAGAGTGCTAGCTGGAGTGCTCTGCAATTGTTGATGTTTCTGTGTGAAGTTAGTTGTGAAATACAGAAAGAAAACCTGCTTGCCTACTCTTCTTTTTAATTATGTAATGTTGCTTTATGTTTCTATGTTTATACAGTTTGTCTGTGTAAATGATAACAGCTTTCTATACGTTTTTTTAAACATTTTTTTTGCATCATATGGAGATGCAAAGGCTGAAAATTATCACTGACAGTTACTGATGTATTTACAGAAATGGTGATGGATTCTTTCCATGAAAATAAACCAATTACCTAAAGTAGCATCCTCTTCTTCCTCCTCTTCCATTTCTTATCAGCATTATTTGCTGCTGTCATGCCCAGATCACCATCTCACCACCTCCTTCTTGTTCTTCTTTCACCTCCCCTCATCTCACTTTAACATCCCAACCTCTTCTGGCCTCTGTCCCTCCATCCATCCCTCCGTCCCCTCACACTCTCGTGCTCATCCTGCCTTAACGTACTGTCCACTGCTTCCTTTGAGTCCTCTTGCCTTCCTATTACCCCTCTCTTTTTTCTCTCCACCACTCTTTACACCATCCCTCCATCCATCAGACTGAGTAATGGCCATCAGGGCAGGGAGTCACCCTGCAGCTGTCTGGGACAGACACTGATCACGCGCGCACACACACACACACACACACACACACACACAGTCACTCTGGGCTGAGGGCACAGCCATCCATTTTGAGCATGGGCTCATCCAGCTTGCAGCGCGCTGCAATTTCTAAGCTAAAGCAATTACAGGAGCCCAAATGGTACAAATGCTTTGCACTGATCATACTCATCTAGGGTTAAAGGGTGACTGTAGTGTGGTTTTTAATATGCAACTGTTTTTGCATTTCACTTTACAGCCCTATGAGACGACTGAATAGAATTCATGGAGCAAGAGTGGGATAGTTATTAAGAGTAAATTGTATTTGCTGCGTATTGATCAGTTTTCTTCTCAACCTTGATTATTGCGACAGTAAAAAGGAGCAGCTCTGGTCTACGCATTTACTTTGTTTGTTTATTGACCTGTTTTCATCTGTGTTACAGTTTCTCCAGCATTTATGACCCCAGAGGTTCAGCAAGCCAACGAGTTCACAGAGTCAAAACTTAACAAGGTTTTTTTTCCTCTACATACTAATCGCCAAGAGTGCATTTAAACCAAGTCTGAATTAATTTTTCTGGCCAGGATTATGTGCTTAAATTCAAACAAAACAGATTTTTGTTGACATATTTCACAGTAGTTTGTCACTGAACTGCAGCTCATGTCTGTTGCAGTCTCTGAAGTGCAGTTTTTGAGCAGTGGTTAGGTACAGCCCTATCAAAGGGCACTGTAATAAGCTTGAGGTATATCCTTTGGGTGCTAACCCCCTTAATGATATCTTAATTGCCTTTTTGTTCATATTATGAAATTTTAATGGCCTGCTGAGCTTTTACCTAAAGACCAGCCTTAGTCTGTTAGCCTTTCACATCATGGCTGGTTATGATATCATTTGTCAAAAATTATGTCCCATTTGTCATTTTGGAGCCACTAAATTATAAATGCACCCAGAGTGAAAGAGGAATGATGAAGCTGTTGTTCTTGCATGCACACAAGGGGTCAAATAAGGAATGAAGTGGAGCCAAATAAAGTTAACACAAGTCTTTAAATTGTGAATGCATATTTCTTATGCCAACATGACTTTATAGCATTACAGTAACGCTGCAGTTACTGCCTGTAAGGGAACTGTTTGTGGGAACTGGGGATGAGAGGATCAACTATCCACACAATAGGAAGCTTGGGCAACACAAGATTAGCATGAAGACAGGAAGTTGTGTGATTTTTGTCAAAGTCCATGTACCAGCCCGTATAAAGCTCATTTAACCTGTTAATCTGCCATTGTTGCAATGGTGCAACTATTAAACTCATGGTGCCCCTATGATATGACATGAACACGTGATTTCTCATGTTAGGCCTGTGCACAATCAATTCAGTAACAGTGAATAATTCTAATGAAAAAAACAAAAAGGTTTTTAGCCGGCCATTTGTGAATTACTGACATTCCCTTCATTCTAGGAAATACTATTCTTTTATTGATTTTACATGGAAGGCACTGTGAATGTCACATTAGGAGAAAACAAAGGTGCGAATCATAGAATTGCAAATAGATTAATTTAATCCAGCTCTTACAGCTGTTAGCTTTCACACTGCTGTCACACGGCACCCGTGGTGGAGGAGGCCTACACGTATGGGTACAAAGACTTTGGAGACCCCGCGTAATCCACATCTAACTTCAGTCAGCGCAGAGGTATTATCAAACTGCTTGAGCAGGGTCTTTAAACCACACAGTGAAAACAATGTTGCCTTCCTAATAGGAGTACAGGTAAAGCGGATTACAATGGAATTCTCACTTGCGATATGTGTAATAATTTGTGACAGGTTAAGGCAAAACGAACAAATAAAATTTTAAAAAAAACAAACAACACAAGACCTTACCTTCTTTAATGTTTAGGCTGAAGGTGTCCTACAGTTCAACCTCTTTTAAAGAGCTGTAATTATGTTTGGATTCAGGTCATAACCAGGATTGTCAGAATACTTCTGACATGACTTCTGCTGTACTGGATGTACCAAAAAGAGAAGGTCTGTCTTATAGAGGCTCTCTGACAAGTTCTGGAATTCAAGTGTGTTCATTTACTTAAGTAGTGTAATTAAAAATAACTAAGAGGCATTTTACTTATGTATCCTCTTTGGTTAAAACTTATACTTCAAATTTGGTACATTTATAAAAATGCTGCACTTCCTTCTATCTGAAAGTCATTATTATACAGCACGCTAAGATTTGATACAGAACTGTTCATGATCCCACACATTCATAACTGGATTTGCATTGTCTCTACAACTCTAAAATTAAATCTGCATAATACTGAATTTATAATATTGATCCAGTATTGGCTTACTTATGTTTAAATGCAGAAGGTTTACTTGTAACAATTCTGCTGCTGTCACTTGGGTAAAACTAGATTGTTTCCTCCACCACCTCATCAAGGAAAGTCAGCAGCACTTATCAAACACACAATATGCAGTGAAGTGGGATGAGGAACAAAAGAGAACATCTGAGCGGAGTTCAGCAACGCAGTGTGCTGCTTTCTGTCGTGGAACTGGGCGAATGTTGTGTTGATTAGAAAATAGCGGTTACGTTTCTGATGGCTCCTTTTTATCGCCAGGAATTTTGAAAGAAAGTGGGCTAACGCAAGGGGGCGACGTTGGTCTGTAACTCCCTGACAGGGACAGAGAGCGCGACAGGGAGAGAGAGCGCGCTGGAAAGAGAGAGGAGCCGCGGAGCGCAGCGCGCTGCGATTCGACTCCAGTGTCAGCTCGATTCAGTCACACAGCTCCAGCTCAGACATGGGTGGAAATTCATCTAACGTCTCCTCTTTGTTTCTTCTGACTTGTATGGCGAGATGCAGAATCGCGTATCACTCGCTTTTTAATCCACTGCACAATGGGCACGTCGTTTTGCATTACGGCCGATATTGTTTCGCTCCATCTATTACATTTGGAATTAGAGACTTATGCTAATTAGCCTCAATTACGCTCTTTTTCATCTTTTTGTCATCATTCGCCAAATGGCGTGCAAGTAGTTAGACCCCCACTATCCGTATCTCTCTCAGAACTCTTCCATTTGCATATTTAATATATGCTTTATGAATTAAATTAGCACATGACGCAACATTACAGTTAAGGCCAGCATGTGAGGGGGTTAATGATAAAAATGGGAAGATAGGAGAACTAATAGGCTTCAGGCTATTAGCAACACGGTAGGACTGAAGTACAACGCTTCATTTCACTGAATTAAAGTAACTCATGTGTGATCCTGCTTTGATGGAACGAGTATCATACTGATGCTCGTCGGGAAATTGCATTTGATATACTTTATTTAAAATGCTTTGTTTTTTTTCCCCTTATGTTTTGCCTAGATGTGTGCATTTCAGAGAGAGAGAGAGAGAGAGAGAGAGAGAGAGAGATGAGAGTGACCACGGCACTTCGGAGTATTGCGTCACTAGCTGTCTTTACTTGCGCAGGCATTTTACATGGTGGTCTTTGGCTGTGTGTATGCTTGGTACAGTCTGACTCATGCTTTGCTATCAGCGCAGCGCTTTAATAGCAAACTGTTGAAATAATTGCGTCAAGGGCAGCCACACGAGGGTCATGTTGTTGTTCTTTAATCTAGCAAGTTGAGAGACATTTGTCACATTGGGGGGGGAAGAAAATCATCATGATCTTAATAAGAATAGTGCAAGCAAGTTTAAAATACGAATGTATTTCAGAAATTCCACTATTTCGACGGAAGCTTCAGTTTTATCTACACACAGCCCCGCCGACGCCAACTGGCACCCACTATTATTCAGCTTTCTTAATTCACTGGATGTGTAAAACATTTAATTTCCCTGCTACAACTGAGGCTGGGCCTGGAGGAGAGAGGGAGGAGAGGAGCGCAGCGGCACTTAACTGGTTTTGTTATCAGGGTCCGATGTGTGCTCTGGCTGGCGTTGCGGAGCCCCAATCAGGTGCCATTACACCCGGTGTTTGAGAATATCATTGGCTGGTGGGGAAAGGAGCTGTGCGCAAAACCAACCCCGCCGCTCACACTTGCTTTACAGAAGCCGAGCTGAGAACATCATCCGCTTTGAGCGCTTAGGCGCGGTGATTACATCCTCACAGGGAAAGATAGGGAGAAAGTCTTGTTGTTCGCCAGTCTCTCTTTATAAGTTATATTTGTTACTGAATATGAGTTTTTGCTTCCTTTATCTGCCAGTGTGGAATTTCCTATTTTGTTTTGTGACTTTTCTGTGAAGAAGGGGCAGTCTGTTCTGTGCAGAGGGAATGTTGGCTATGCGTCCTGGCTCCAGCCTGCAATGTTTGCGCTGACGCCAAAACTCACAGACCGGTGCTGAATTGATTAAAACAGAGAAGCTCGGATCAAATGGCTGTGCTTCTCACAGCTGAAACGACACAATGTTCCACTGACCTGAGGCAGAGGAGAGGAATTTCAAAGTCTTACAGCCTTGTTGCTGTTTTTTCCACTGCCCTTCACGGACAGAGAAATGGGAAATACTCGTTTCTTGTGAGAAAAAAGGAATAACATTTTTTTTTTCGTTTTGAAGTGCACTTGGACAGAGGCAGAGGAGATGATTTGGTTAATATTCCTGCTCTCCACTCTGGATGGAGCTGCCTCTCAGCTACGCTACACCGTGCCAGAGGAGCAGGAACCTGGCTCTGTGGTTGGGAATATTGCAGAGGATTTAGGGCTGGACATTACTAAACTTTCCGCTCGCCACTTTCAGACTGTGCCTAGTTCACGGACACCTTATCTGGAGGTGAACTTAGAGAACGGTGCGCTCGTGGTGAAGGAAAAAATTGACCGGGAACAAATTTGTAAGCAGACCACCCAGTGCCTATTGCACCTGGAGGTGTTTCTGGAAAACCCACTGGAGCTCTTTCGCGTGGAGATTGAGGTGATGGATATCAACGACAATCCCCCGAGATTTCCTGAAACAGACATTTCCGTGGAAATCTCGGAGAGCGCTATTCCCGGGACCCGTTTCCCGGTGGAGAACGCCTTCGACCCTGACGTTGGCACAAACGCGCTCAGTACATATGCCATAACAAATAACAACTATTTCTACCTTGACGTGCAGACACAGAGCGACGGGAACAAGTTTGCAGAGCTGGTACTGGAGAAACCGCTGGACAGAGAGCAGCAGGCAGTGCACCGCTATGTGCTGACGGCTGTGGATGGGGGCATCCCACAGCGGACCGGGACGGCTCTCTTGGTCGTTAAAGTTCTGGACTCTAATGATAACGCGCCCACATTTGACCAGTCTGTGTACACGGTTAATCTGCGGGAAAACTCTCCCGTGGGCACTCTGGTGATTCAGCTCAATGCCACTGATGTTGACGAGGGACAAAACGGGGAGATAGTTTATTCTTTCAGCAGCCATAACACACCGCGGATAAAGGAATTATTCAATATCGATGCCAGAACGGGTAGGATAGAGGTAGCGGGTGAGGTGGACTATGAAGAGAGCGTCACGCACCAGATCTATGTTCAGGCTAAAGATCTGGGCGCTAATGCGGTCCCCGCGCACTGCAAAGTGCTTGTCAAACTCGTGGACGTGAACGACAACACACCGGAGATTGGTTTCAGCACTGTGACTGAATCTGTGAGCGAACAGGACGCCCCGGGCACCGTGATCGCACTTTTTAGCGTCTCAGACAGGGACTCCGATGAGAATGGACAAATGAGCTGTGAGATTTTAGGAGATGTTCCTTTTAAGCTGAAATCGTCTTTTAAAAACTATTACACCATTGTGACAGACGGACCTTTGGACAGAGAGAACACAGATGCATATACCATAACTGTTGTGGCCAAAGACAAAGGTCAGCCTTCCCTCGCTACCAGCAAGTCAATTAAAGTGCACGTCTCCGACGAGAATGACAATGCGCCCCGATTTACGCAGGCTGTTTATGATGTATATGTGACTGAGAATAACGTGCCCGGTGCTTTCATTCACGCCGTTAGCGCCTTGGACCCTGATATAGGACAGAATGCTCTTATTACCTACTCCATATTGGAGTGTGACATACAGGGCATGTCAGTGGACACGTACGTGTCCATAAATCAGGACACTGGCTACCTTTACGCGCTACGCTCTTTTGATTACGAGCAGCTGAAGGAGTTTAGCTTCATGGTCCAGGCTAAGGACTCGGGTGCTCCTGAGCTCTTCTCTAATGCCACTGTAAATGTGATCATAGTTGACCAAAATGACAACGCTCCCTCTGTCATAGCCCCTATCGGCAAAAACGGCACAGCCAAAGAGCACCTGCCGCGCTCCGCCGAACCAGGCTACCTAGTGACACGCATTGTGGCCATGGATGCAGATGATGGGGAGAACGCACGGCTGTCATACAGCATCCTACGGGGCAACGAGATGGGAATGTTCCGCATGGACTGGAGGACAGGAGAGCTAAGAACAGCCCGCAGGATATCTCCCAAGCGGGATCCACAGGGCTACTATGACCTGCTGATCGAAGTAAGGGACCACGGGCAGCCACCTCTCTCCTCCTCTGCCAGTGTGAGTGTAATTTTAGTGGACAGCGTGATCGAAGGCCGCAGCGGGGATCGCGGCTCAGCTTCCAAGGCAAAGGAGACCTCCCTTGACCTCACCCTAATTCTCATCATTGCCTTGGGCTCTGTTTCTTTTATCTTCCTACTGGCCATGATCGTGCTGGCCGTGCGCTGCCAAAAGGACAAGAAGCTCAACATATACACGTGCCTGC
The DNA here is from genome assembly GCA_024447675.2 of Pterophyllum scalare. Taxonomy (NCBI): domain Eukaryota; kingdom Metazoa; phylum Chordata; class Actinopteri; order Cichliformes; family Cichlidae; genus Pterophyllum; species Pterophyllum scalare. The sequence goes on from JAMQGT020011971.1 coordinate 9,321, forward strand.
TCGCTGGTGACTGCTGTCTGTGCTGTGGCTCGTGCTGCAGCAGACAGGCTCGTGGCCGGAAACAGAAAAAGCTAAGTAAATCCGACATCATGCTGGTTCAGAGCACCAATGTAACGTCAGGAGTCGGGCCCGTGGGGCAGGTGCCCGTGGAGGAGTCTGGTGTGGGCGGCGTAGGAGGGGGGTTCGGCTCCCACCATCACCAAAACCAGAACTCCTACTGCTACCAGGTGTGTCTAACACCGGAATCTGCCAAAACGGATCTGATGTTCCTTAAACCATGCAGCCCCTCTCGCAGCACTGACACAGATCACACCAACCCCTGCGGCGCCTTAGTCACTGGTTACAGTGATCAACAGCCGGACATCATATCTAACGGCAGCATTCTCTCTAATGAGGTAAGAGAGGCCTGAATCACCATCAGTAGTCACTCTGGGCGACATTCAACTCCCCATCAGCTGTATCAAAAGTGCACAAAACCACAATTTGAAGGGTTAACCCAGTTTTAGACATCAAAAGCTGTGCATCCTAATGTCAAACTCTTAAAAGACTTATAAAGCAATGTGCCACTGGCTGTTGTGCTTAGTGGCCTTTACCCGCTGTCATGCTTAATGGTGACTGGACATGTCAATTGTTAAATCTCATGTGGCCTTTTAGTTTTATTTGAAATAGACTGCTGTCAGATCTCGCTTTACGTCGTTCAAAAAAAAAAAGTTGAGAAATTTTTCTGTTCGTGAAAAGTGCCGCTATTCTTTAGACCATCAAGTTGGAAAACGCTTTTCATTCGACACGTTTATTCTTTATTCAGTAAAAATGATTTAATACAACACAATATTAATTAATTCTCACTTCAGAGTCCACAGTAGAATATTAAGTAATGCATCAATTTTAGGTTGCATATTTGGTGAGCTGTGGAACTTATCTTTGTGAATGCAGAATTTTGATAATTACAGAGACGAGAGTAGATGATAAAGTGTATAAAAAAAAACGCCTCAAGAGAGCATTTCGCTGTGCTTGGTTTGATAACATCAGGATCATTCCCTAACAGCGGATCCTCAAACCCCGAAAATTAGCTTGACATGTCCCCAGCAGGTTATAAAGTTTGAGTGGCAAATATGAGAACGCATGAGAGCAGCGACTTGAATAGTCTTGATGTGCTCAGTCTGCGCGTTCTGCCAGTGGAGCTGTGGAGCTTGGGCTTTTTGTTGATTGCGGTTTGGCTGGAGTGGAGCCAGACAGCCAGTCACAGCCTTGCCTTTTCTGTGCGTTAAGTATTCCGTGCACGACCCAGCACGGCAGCACGGTGAACAAAGGTTGTTCAGTTTCAGCATCGGGCGGCTCAATCATTTACGCATTCAATCGCCTCCCTAACCTACTCTCCCCTGCTCTCGTCTCCTCTCGCCCACTCACTCACCAAGTGGATGCGCGCACCGTCGGTACTCCGCCTCGCACAGTCACAACTTATTCTAACACAGTTACACGTTGACAAAAAGTGTATCCATACGTAATTATCTACGTTCCTCTTATTTTGAAATCAATGTCTTTCCCTGTTTTTGTTTTGTTTTGTGTTTTTTTGGCATCAAATGTGATCAAAAGTGTCTGTGGGTTTTCTAGACAAAACACCAACGAGCAGAACTCAGCTATCTTGTGGACAGACCCAGACGTGTCAACAGGTAGTGAAAAGCACTCATTCTGTGACGCACATACACACACTGAATTATCACCAAACTATAAAGCCTAAAGAGCCACGTACCATCCACCATCAGAAGACCTGTAACATTCAGCATGCCTCTTGGAGCCACAGCCTCTTCATGTGTCTATAAAAATGAATATTATAACCATCAGTGTGAATCCCACATATTCTGCATCCTTAATTGTGGCTTTGAGAGGCTACATGGTTCCCAGTGTATCCATAACACTCATCTTCAATTTGGCATCAGTCCCATAACTGACAGAGCAGCGTCTATTAAAGCTCTAATGCTGGATTTCATTACATGCCATGTGTAACATCCAATTTAGACTCTTGACGGCCACCGTGACTGCATTAATGTGGTGTTGATTTCTGATTCTCCCTCTCTTTCTCCTCGCCCTTTTAATCCTGGCTTCTCTCTTCATCTTCTGCTTCCCTGCCGCAACCTCTCTCCTTCTGCCCTATTACTATTTTCATACCCCCCCTCCCCCGGCCTCTTCTAGTTCGGCATTCCAAGAAGCAGATATTGTTAGCTCCAAAGACAGCGGTCATGGTGACAGCGAACAAGGCGACAGTGACCACGATGCCACAAACCGGGGTCATTCAGCCGGTGAGTTACCCCACATAATTACACCACCATTTCAGCCCTCACACACCCTCCCCTGATCTGTTTCAATTGTGTGCGTTTGTGATTGTGAATGGGATAATGCTGAATTGTTGGTGCGGACCGGTGACTTTTAATTTCCTTAATTTGAGAGAGTGCGAAGGCCTGGACTCTGAGGTTGCTTGCTGGCATGAACCAGGCCCCAGAGGTGTTGATTGCATTTCACAGCCGGGTGAGACGGAGGAAAATTTTGGAGAAATCTCCTCTCTTTCTTTCTTGCAGTCCGCCTTCTCTCTTTTTAAACTCTGCTGCTGTTTCAGCATGAAGTGGTGCTGAAAGGACAGCAAGTGGCACTGAGGCAGTGTGAGGCCTATAGTGCTTTGGTGGCACAAGTCAATATGTTCACTGAAGTGAAATAAAAGGCATTAAAGCTAAATTGATATAACGAAAAGCATTTCAGTGAGCCTTACACTTGGTATACAGTATTATACTGCCTTTTTTGTATACATTGAGCTCATCAAGAAACATCAGTACCTTTTGTATTTTCTTTTTGTAGCTTTGACAGTTAAAGAAAAGGCAAAATGTCAGAATTAGGTAACGTTTCCCCATGTCCAATCACAGCTTTATTTACTGACTCATTTCTCGTTTATACTTTACAACAAAGCAGATTTCTTTAGACGTGTCTTTGGGTCTTATCATAAGGCTATCCTTGTTCTCTCTAAAATTCTATTAGGTTTTTACCTGTTTATTGATCAAAGTGGAGTCAGGCAAAAGTGGAGCAATACAAAATCTCATTTCATATTGAACTGCCCTTTCCTTCTGAGGGATTGTTCCACACGACGCATGTAAGACCCCTGTCTAGACGGGAACCTGCCAAATATCATATCAATGCTGGGAATACAAATAGAGAAAATCAGATAGGTGTTGTAGGATAGTGAACGGTCCCTCATTAGGCTCTGCTGTGTTTGACATTATTAATGAACCAAGCCAAAATAAAGAGCCAGTATGCAGCAGCACTAGTGTCACTCTCTGCCCTCGCTCACAAAACAGGCTGGGAAGGTCAAACCGTGCGAGACTGAAATACAGAACTGGAAGAAATCCAAAGCTCCTTTTATTTATTTTTTTCCCAGAAAAAAAAAATAGAAGTATTGTGAAATGAATAACGTGGTTGTTTAAACATACATCTACCAACCCTAACCCCTTTGTTGGAATCTCCTGAACAAGGCATTCATGCAGAGTTTGGCTGTTTTTCAAGCAATTGTCCAATATTGCCCAGCAGACCAGATAAAAAATAATAATAATAAAAAAACAAAAAGAAGGAACATTGGTTGCATGAATATGTGATGTGCATCTTAACATATTCCACTAGCCGGCAGCCCCAAACCTTCAGGAAGGAATCACTCCTAACATGAGCCAGGATAAATCAGTTGCTGTATTTTAACACTTATTTTATATGGACAACTCTCTCATTCCTTCTCCTCCGGTTTGCTAGCACAGTCACATGCCGACATTTTTGAATCGATAACATGTTTCTTCAGCTTTGTTTGCTCCTAGCAGCCTAATTTGGCACTGGTCTGGGAGTGGACACAGTTGGTGCTATACTCTGTATTTCATACCAGGAAACCAACATTTGTTCCTCATGTTGGATTTAGAAGGGAACAGCTTACCACTCCATGGGAGGTAATATCACACGACCGGTATTTTGGAAAGAGGGACACTTGAGTTTCTCAGACTTCTGTAAACAAAACCAGATGGCGAGTGTGTGACTGTGTAGGTGTAAAGGTATACTGATGTCTGATTTAATATGTAGGTGTATACATGATACCTGTATTGAATCTGTTTGTGTGTGTGTGCTGTGTAGAACACAAGGAGGCTCAGTGATGATGTCTGTATTGAAAACGCTTTCTCCTTTGAGACGGTGCTCTGTGAAGCTTAAATGAGATTCAGTTTAAGAGGAGAGTGGTTGGCACTTTGCCATCTATATATTTCCTCTATATAGTATGCCCACTGCTCATTTGTGTCTCTGTTTGTCTGTGTGTTACTTAATAATATATAGGGGTGGGAATGCTGTTTGTTGTCTCATGTGAGTTGCATGATTCTGCAAGTTTAGGTTTGCTATTGTGTGCTGCTGCCTATATGAGTTTTGTGTTTAGTGCAGGAAGCAAGCCAAACTGCTAAAGCCTGAGCTATGACTTTGTACTGACCTCATGTATTTTTATGCTTCTTGAGAGCCCGTGTGCACAAGCAGGATGTGTGCAGAGATGCATATGTGTGTTTGACATGACCATGCCTAGACAACACGTTATGTGCCTGCGTTTTGTGTGCATGCGTTTGTCTGTCACACACATATTCTTTTCCTGGGTTTGTGACAGGGTCTCATCCTTCATTCTGTCTCCCCCACACGTTGGCTCTCCGCAACACTCGGCTGATCAGTAATTCATTTCTAGATCCTTTGCATAGCAATTATCAAAGGAGGGTTAGAGGCAAGGTTTCCTCATGGGACTGCACAGCACACTCTCCCTTTTTGTGCACTTCGGAATATTTCAAATCAAGGGAAAACCATTTCCAGTTGGCATATCATCAACTACACCTGCCTTAGCTTCCCGCTCGGCCGCTCGTCTGACACTTTAGAAAATAAGTCTCCTGACGTGGTTTTAAATCAAAGGGACACTGCCTATGAGCCACCAGATACCTTTAAAAAGTGGGCAAATGGCTTTTCTCAAAGCAGCGTGCCTGCAGTGAGGCACCAGTTCATCAGGAGCTGAAGCAGTATTGACAGACTGCCACACCTTTTATATCCCAAGCCCTCTTTATCCCAAATTACATACTGTTCCCCCATCATCTAAATTGAAGGTGACGACAGAAGTGAGTGAGCAAAACAAAAAAAAAAAAAAGGTGACACTTAAGAGAGGATAAAATATTCATCAGAGGGGAAAAAAATGGCTTCACAGAAACATTCGATCAGCTGTGGAAGGCTGCGTGACGGGTGGGAGACTGGAAATGATCATTATCATGACGTTTGTTTTGGTGAGAACAACAGCCGTGACAAATGAGACAATTAAATCACTGTGGCAACGGTGTATTAGATGGCTGATTATGAATTAGTGGCGGCCACAGTGTTGCAGTTTCCCATGTCAGTGAGCTGTCAGAGGAATTTAGCACACAGAGTTTTGATACACCCTTCTCTCGTTGTCCCAGGCACTGAAGGGCAACTGGCTCATACAGAAATATAGATTTATCCCAAAACAATGCAATAAACAAACAAATGCAGCCTGTGACATCATTAAGACAACATCCCAAGCTTAAGCCTAAAAGCTCGCATAAAAGAAACTTGAAGGAAAAGGAACTGAGGGGGGAAAAAGCCCAAATGCATTCAAAAGACATTTACTTAGGTGAAAATGACAAACAAAAGACAAACAGTCATAACAGAAAAGCTTTCAGTCACGCAAACATTTTCGAGTCAGCGGCTGAAACAGTAACACCAGACGAAAGCTGCAACGAACAATTATTTTGCCATCAGTCTGCCTGTGCATTATGTTTTTCATTGTTTATTTAGTTTAATTTCTGACAGAAATAGCTTAAAAGCTCTAAATGGTTAAATTCCCAAAAGCAAAGTGCTTGTTTGCTCTGACCACCAGTCCAAAATCCACAAAGATATTTAGTTTACTATCACGTAAAATGAGGAACTGCAACAAAATTGGAGTCAGTAAATGTTCAGCAATTTTGTGTCTAAAATCACTCTTCTTAAGGAATGGAATCACACAGTCTGAACAAGGAACAAAAGCAGCAGAGTACTTTCTTAAATATTCAACATCTAAACAAAGATGACACGGTGGACGTTTGCTAAAATTACTGTGCAGGTCCACATTTAGGCCTTCAAAACCCTCTAACAGATTCAAAGGTTACCTCAATGTAAAAACTGTCACAGGAAACAGGCCAAAAAAAACAAAAAAACAATCCAAAAAATCACTTTGCATTTTGCATGGAACATGTGCACGTAGCACCTCTTCTTCTAGCCTGGCTCATTTGTTAAATATAAAAACAGTCAATACAAATCAGAGCAGAGATGGATAAAAGAGAGTTCAGACAATCAGTTTGATTAACTAATTGACAGGATTGCTCAGATTCCTGCAAGATGTCTTTCTTATCTCTGAGAAAGCACTCAAACAGTTTCCATTTTGCATGACCTCTTTATAACATGGTTAAGGTAGATGGGAGAGAGTACTCTGTGTGAAAATGAATGGAAACCACAATAGGAGCATATCCTGCAGTGATTACCAATACACTCAAATGACTTTAGCATCTTGATGAATACCCTCTTCAGTATAAATAGGCAATGCTTTCTGAATGAACGTGTGAATGTGTTTCCAACCCTGAAATGATTGAAAAAGAGGACACGATCGCTGCTTTAACGCTAGCACATCTGAATAAGCCTCGAATCTGCTAAAAACACGAGATCAAAAAGTGAAAGCGATGTATTCTTTTTACCTGAGAAAGAGGCCTTGAAAAATTCAAAGTAAAAGGTGAGGCAGTGAGGTTATCTCACAGTCTGGGGGAGTCAAACATGCTTTGGCCATGAGTAACACACATCCTTTCTCTCCAGAAAATTAATGTCACTGAACATCTGCTCCGGCTTGCCTGAACCTACCTACAAAAAGAAAAAAAAAAAGTCATTATGTGTGCTGATAATTTGATTACCAGCATACTTTTGTGCACATTTGTGTCACACAAGTCCAAGAGCAAACATTCAGACCAAAGTAACAGGTTGAAGGGAGAACGGGTGCTAACTGGAGATGTATATGTGTGGGTAAATAGAGTGGCAAAAAGCACAACTAGTCAAAACTAGGTTAGCCAAACAAAGGTCCTTTGAAACAAAGGCCTTTGAGCACAATTTATAATAACTTTGATGCCAGAAACGAAATAAAAGCTGTGCAGCGATAAACCAGGTTCATGTACGGTAGAACGGTGCTGTGAGAAGTTCTCAGTGTGTAAGTGCTTGTGTCAGAGAACTGTTTCGACTGTACGCTGCAGTTCTTGGCATTCAGCAAGAGTTCAAAGCATAAAGAGCAATGATTGACAATCAGTGGTCATCTTTTCCCTTTGCACTTATTATTCAAAGGGCGATATTAACGATGCAGTCACTGCTACAGCAAGTGGCCATCTTGGCTCTCCATCTCAGCCCAGCTGCTGCTTAACAAATATCGAAAATGGTAGCTAGGAACATTTCTTTTTCTGTCATTATGTCTGATATAGTGAGAGCCATCTTGTTCTGTTTTGGCCCTGGGAGGTCTCTGGTTTACTCATCACAGCCTCTCTGGCCGACTCATGTAAGGAAGCTCTGCTACTCCCCTGCCGTCCGCTGCTGCTGTCCAAATATTGATGTTTTGTGTCTGTATTCTCTCTGGAGCAGTGCAGGATAAGATGAAAAACAGAGGTATGGATAGAAGACACCCTCCACCTGGGGGTTCAGGAGTGCTCTTTTTTTTTTTTTAGGGGGCAGAAAAGAAATAAGGATAGAGAAATCAACAGGCAAGGAGAGGAAACGAGGGGAGAGAATTACATATGAAAATAATGAGAGACGTAGGATGAGGGAACGAAACCCATTGGGACTAATGGAGAATGAGAGAGATAAACAGCTGAATGATTGCAAGGAGGGAGTGGCTGCAAACCTAAGTTTATACCCACAAAGTGAATTCAAACTAGAGGCTCACGTTTTCCCGAGAAATTGTTTTCCTTCATTTCCCTGCTCCCTGTTGCTGGATGTATGTCAGACAGCGCAATTAGTCAAATCACACCAACAAGGGATTTCAAAAACATGCAGAGATGTAATGGGGGGAAAAAAAAAATGAAAAGAAAAGAAAAAAGAACAGAAGTGCTGATTGCTTATTAGCAAGTAGATCGCATTTTTATTGTGCAGCATCGTTTACATCCTCTCCTGTGTGTGCATGAGAGAGTGAGGATGTGTGTTCTCCCTGCCTGATGAGGTCACGATGAGAGATAGGGCTGCTGGCAGGGCCTGTCATTGCCAGTCACTGTTTTGGTTGTTGTTTTGCTTCCTGCCTGAGGAGGAAAAGGTGCTTCACAGGGATCAACAGCTACTTGGTGTCATGCATGCATGTCCCGTCTGTTTGCTCATGTGTAGTTACATATCTCTGTGTTAATAGAGTATTTTTAAGCATGTGCGTGTGTTTGCAAACATACGTGTTCACGTTCTCGTTTGTCGAGAGTGAGCTGGCAGCCAAAAATCACAGAGCATTTTGGAAGCTGTGACATGACTTTCAGCCTGATGTACAGTAAACAGTGACTGGTGCAGACTATATTTATACATCATCTCCAGAGTACAATGCGTCAATGCGCCTGCTTAATAACATACTGAAATATGAGAAATAGGGAACAAACAGACCTTTCTCTTAATCCTTCAGTATTAACTTTTTATCTGTATGCAGGCGTGGGTATCCATGTGGGTTCTGCACGATATATGTTTGGTTTCTCCACCTATGCTGCAGTCTTCCTGCTTGTTTGTTTGTACATTTAAGAATATAATGCATTATGCCAACCAGTCTCTTTGTCCAACACAATGCCTCAGAAATGATTGGAGTGCCTGAGGTCAACACCCTTCATGTGTCAGAAGAGGAATTTAATTCGTAAAACGTCCATTAAAAGGCTAAAGGGCAAATACAAAGTGGGAATTAACAGAAATACCATAATTTATATGCACCCAACCTTTAAAGACTCCATAAATATACATTAGTTCTGGGGGTGAATTGGAGGATAAATTGAAGTAAACGCCACTCAAAAATGGAATCAGCATTACAAATATCTCCTCCGGCAGGTTTTCCTGCTTTGGTCCTGATGGAATTGAGAGATTTTTCATTTTCTTCTCCACCAGGACGGTTTCTGCTGCCACTGAGCCACATCCGTCCTGTGATAAAAAAAAAAACAACAACAACAAAACAAACGCACCCTTTGGCAGCAAAACCTGTGACTTGTGCTTACTCTGTGGGGCAATCAAAACCAGACAGTGGCATGCAGACTGAATACACACACCGTGTCTTTAAATCATGCTGAATCACCCGACATATGATAGGCAAAGTACTAAACAAAGAACTTCTCAACTCGATCACATATCTATTTTTAAACGTTTTAAACTGGGATTAGGCAGCTGCTCCACGTGATCTTGGATCCTTGGAGACGTGGCATCTGAATGAATGTTTAAAAAATCTTTCCGTAGTGGGTTGAAACTCATAAAAGCTAATGTTTAATTGGTCATTTGTAATACTGTTTCTGGTAAATCAAAGCCAACCTCGAGCTCAGCCCACCTCTCGCTAACCCTTTTCCCATCTCCATCTGTAAGGCTCGGGTCTCCCTTGTCTTTTCTGGCCATTGCTCTTTCCATCTGTGACTGCCCAGTTTTCCCCTGTCTTTCCTTATGGTTCCTGCAGTCTTGCCGTTTCTCCCGCCTGCTGTCTCTGTTTCTGAAATCTGTGACTCCCCCAGCCTGTTTGGCCCTTCTTGTCTCTAGCTCTCTGGTCACTGCACAGTCTTGTGCCATTCTCGCTCCCCATGAGGCACGAATTAGCAAGATTAGATTCACACAATGCACACAAATACAAGAAAATAGAATCTGTTGTAGTGGCAGCACTGACAGCGTGATGGCCGATATTGTTTAATGTTTTGTGTTATTTGCACGTGCACTGGTGAATAGTTACTACCAGAATAACTTGCAATTTATAGAACTACTATGATGTTTTTGCTCTGTGTTTAGTAACTGGCACTGAATTGTATTCAATTACTTTTAAGGCTATTTCAAAACACATTTTAGTGGTCATCACTCTCACTTCGTCATTTTTCTGCCGCTTTCTGTCTCCAGTGATTTCAAGGATTACCTTTGTTACAGTTCCAATAAATAAATGAAGAAACAGTGAAGCCAGTTATCCCACTTTCCATAAGAATGGCAGAAAAAAAGGAAAAAAAATCGTGTCGAAATTACAGTTTTATTTTTAATGCATTAAGCCCGCATAAAACTTTCCAGATGATGGATGATGCTCTAGTCTGTCTTTCGCAACAAGGGGATCGGCTTTAATGCATTATTTGTACACCAATGTACAGAAGAACAGAGACTAGAAGTCGACTTGATTTCTTTAAATTGATAAACATGGGAAGGAGGTAGAAGTACCTCTGTGAGCATGCATGTAGTCTGAGAGGTCCGCAGATTATTATTTTGTTTAAAGTTTGTTAAACTGTCAAATTGTTGAATCTGAAAAAAAAAAGCTTATTTTTTTCTGCGCAGTGACGCTTTCTTCTTTTCTTGCCTCTTTTCTTTTAGGCTCAAATAATCTGTAATCTGTGACAGGCTGATATTTTGAGGGTTAGTCATAATATGCACTGGGGAGAGTGTGGAAACGGCAGGCAAAAAAAGGAAAAATCTACCCCAAGGATGGTAGATTATATTAGCACATTTCTTTATTGACATAAAACTGTATTGATCACTACTTACTATATAACCCCCCCCCCAAAAAAAAATAAAAAAAATAAAACAAACAAAAAAAACCCCAATCTTGCCTCTGTAGTATTTTCTGCACTCTATGGAGCAATAGAGGCACTATCAGCTGAATGGATCAGTAGAACAGATCTGAAACCCACTCAGCCTCAGGGAATTATCACCCACTTCCTTTTTTTCTCCTTTCCTTATGAAGCAGATCTCTTTCCTCTTCTCACCCCAAACTGATCATCTGCTGCTTTGATCGCACCATTTGAAGGGTTTCCCAAAGCATCCTGGTTTCACTGGAAATCCAGGAAAACTGCAGTCTACCATGCGCAAGCACACACACACACACACACACACACACAGACACACACACACACACTTAGCTTAATTAACTGGGTACCTCTTTCATGCTTGCTGTTCGTGTGTGAGTGTGTTTGCTGCTCTATGATATCATTTCAGATGTTGATTTGATCTTTCTTACGTGGTCTTTTGTTTTTGGCAGAAGCTGCGTGTCAATTACACACTTTGTCGGCTGGTATAGGGATGATTGACATTAGAGTGTGGTTATGCAACCAGTGACTATTTTGTTGGTTTTTGTGGCACATTTCTTAAGATAATTATCATTTTTTTGTGTAAAGACGATGGAATATAGATTCACATTTCGTCTCCTGGTGTTTCAAAATCAATTGTGAGACTGAGGATGTTGATGTCGGTGGTGGTGGTGGTGGTGGGGGGGGGGGTTGAAATGTTTTCTCAACACCACATCACTTTGATTGCACATTTCATTCGGAATGAATGGGGTGAGGAGGAAAACAAACAATTCGCTTCATCAATGCTGGCCTTGTCTCTTTGATGAATAGCTTTTGCAGCACTTTTTTCTGCTTGCGACATTGGCAAATGATTGCTAACTCGTGTTCTCTCTTCTTCTTACTCTCATCTGTCCTTCCATCTTTCCTTTGCACTCCAAATATTTGTGCTGCTTCTTCTATCATGATCCCATTCATTTTTTTTTCCTTTTTGCTTACTGTCCTCCATCTACATTTCTGGCTTTCCATTTCTCCCTGCTTAATTTGTACTTGGCATCCTCTCTGCAGGCACCGACCTGTTCTCCAACTGTACAGAAGAGTGCAAGGCCCTGGGGCACTCCGACCGCTGCTGGATGCCGTCCTTTGTGCCGTCAGATGGACGCCAGGGGCCAGATTACCGTAGCAATCTGCACGTCCCCGGCATGGATGCCACACTGCCCGACACTGAGGTACCCCCCTCCGTCAACCTCTCCAACCAACTCACCATGACCTCGTCCACTGCCTCGTCCAACGATAGGTCATTCTCCACCTTTGGCAAGGACGGCCAAAGGTCACAGTCACACCACAGCCTTCACCATCACCTCCATCAGCAACAGCAGCAGTACAGCTCCAGCACGCTAGAGAGGAAAGAGTATGATAGGGGGACCCTACCATACAAACCCACCTTTCTCTGTGAGTATCAGTATGAAAGGTCCCTGGGACCCTATGACTTTGGTCTGGTCCAGTACAGATACTAAAGGAGGGGACGATGAATCGACCTCTTGATTCTGATCTGGACTTTTTATGATGTTTATCAACTTTTATTTCTTTTTCTAATTTAAGGAGTTTTTAAATTACGGCTTTATGTTTTGTTGTATGATTTTTTTAAATTTATTTTTTATTTTTTGTAAATTATCATTAATTTTGTTGATTGTAAAATGTAAACTACTTCTAACGTTCCTTCTCCAAACGACACTTAAATTTTTAATCTAACCCTACCCTAACCCTAAGTGCTGCTTGTAATTATGTGACTTATTCTAAAAAAAAAATAACAATAAAAAAAATGAATTGGACTCATGTTAATTTGCTGTTGGCCCTTTCTTTTTCCTTTTCTCTAAATTCTCCCCTCAAAATCCTTTTTATCTGATGCTCATATAAGCAAAGGTTATCAAAAACAACACACTTCATGTTTCTATTCCACATACCTGCATTTAGAGCCTGGATAAAGCATGATTGGAGCACACAAAGAGAAAATAAAAGATCATCTCATGATGTAAAGGACATCTTTTTCCATTTGCTCAACATTGGCTTTGCTCAAGCATGATGACTTCCCTACTGAATAGCTCAAAAGGTGAAACACAACCCACGCTGCTGCTTCTTCTTCACAAGGACTGAAGTCCATTTTGTTCTACAAAGGAACTGTCGAGTATCTATACTTGCTTGCTTGTGGATCAATACATGACATAAAGAAGAGTGGGTGAGGTGGGCTGTCAACAATGAGGTCAAAATATTTCAGTTGGCAATGTCATGCGCACAAGTTTTCTGCAAGAAAGAAGGAAACTATTACAGTATAAAGTAAGTTTAATTTTGCAAATGAAGCGTATTGATAACTGCTGAATAAAACTGAGATGCCAGTTTGCATTTCAAAAGAAACTGAATGAAATTCTGTAGAGGAAAAAAAAAAAAAAGATGGACACTTCTCGCAGCCTTCAATTGCTTTCCAAGCTCCCACATTACATGAATATTCTATTAGCTCTAAGAGTAGAGAATGGATTCGATATACACATTCAGTAGAGAAGTCATTTCCAGTCAAGTCACCATCATGTTAACCACCATTCTCCATGATACTGCATGCTGACTGTGGGCTGTCTCTCAGGTAAACGATGAGCGCCATAACCTGCTTTTTTTCTTGTTTGCGACTTAACAGAGCCAAGCAATCTTCTTCTTGCACATCAGGTCTGTGTGAAAAATAATTGGTATTTAGCCTTTAGGTGCTAGAGCCTGTTTTGCTCCAAATATAGCTGCCTGTGTGTCTGCTCATCTCGCCTGCCTTGCAGGGTTAGGATAAATGCGCTCCATATTTGCTCAGTCCAAAACTCACAGGTTTATTTTATTTCAATTTACTTTTTTGATGTTACCTCAATTTTTTCTTATCTGCTGAAATAAATGGACCCGCTGTGCCACAGCGGAGCTTTTGCCTTTCATTGTTCTATAAGAAAATAGGCTATCAGTATGGTCGCAGAACCTGAAACTTTATTAAACAATAGGCAATATGTTCTGCTTTTAAAAATAGCATTGTATGCTACTAAAGCAATACTCTGATCACCAGGGTTGTCTTGATAAAGGATTTATAAATGTTTAATGATCCATTTATAGATAATTAATGACGCAATTAGTGCTCTGTGTATTTTCTATGCATGCATTATGTAGCCACCAAATTTTGGAACATTTATCTTCACTGATGGACATGTTTTTACCCAATTCCCAAATTAGTTTTACAATTATGCTGTGCGAACCAGCCTCTAGGGTGTATAAATAACTTCACAGAGAGTCCTTTGTGGCACGTATCCTTCAAGAGACAGTATTTCGAGCCGACTATGTCACTAAAAAGCCTCAAGGGAAAGGGTGTCATTTGTCTTAACGAGTGTGTTCTCTATCTTTTCAGCCCGCAAAAGGATTTGCTAGCTCATTCCATGTGGACCTGTCGGAGACAGCGTGAATTTCTTTACTAGACCACCAACACTGATGCTAAAGACAGCGAAATAAAACTAAACAAACGGCAACCTGGACGAGAGCAACCTCGGTTAAACTTCATTATCTTGGGTGGCGAACTGTAACAAAGCCTTGGCTGTGGCTGCTGAGGGAGGAGAGGAGAAATAAAAACTGAGTAGCTGTAAACCTCTAGATATCAAAGGAGCAATCCAAGGCCTTATTTCTCTCAGCAGGACTGAGACCGGGGCCGAAACTCTTGACCATGTGAAAATTATGTCATCAGCAGAGAGAGGAAAGGAGCTGAAACAAACAGGAATACAAATCAAGTGAGATGAAGAGGGAATGATTAAGTCGCAGAGGTGTTCTTGTTGACTGAAGAGTTAGCCTCTAGAAATTTGTGTGTGCCTGTTTACATAAAGAAAAAAAAAAACAAACAAAACAAAACACAAAAAAAAAACATGTTTCTGTACAAACTTCAACCAACGTCACACGGAACCCTTTAGCTATTTCTATGGTCACCACTAAGCCAGCTGTACAGAGATTGTATTGCGGAGAGGAGACAAACTGCCAGAGTGAGAGAGCGAGAGACAATTAGAGGAGAGAGCGAGAGAACAGATGTTGTACAGGTATGAAAAGAAGGAAGCAGGAGGGGGGGGAGCAGAGAAAATGTGAAGTATTATAAATTCTGTATTACCGGTTTTTTGACTTGACTGTCTTTATATAACTTCTCTTTTTTTTTTTTCTTTTTGGTTTCTGTTGTTCTTTCTGTGTGGTTAAAGTGTGCAAACTCTAAAGTATTCCAACATACAGTTACAGACAGGAACATGTGGTCCAGAGCCAAGTTCAGTCATCTTTCCAGATAAGTCACTTCAGGAAGGAGCTCTGAACGACAACACTGCGTAGGAAAAAGAAGCCCATGAGCCTCGTGTTCGGTTTATCTATTTAAAAAAAAAGAAACAAAACACAAACGAATGTTCTTATTTCTAACGCGGTAACGGTTCGGACGTCCCATCCTGAGCTGACTGCAGAGAAAGTGAAGTTTCCTTTGATGAGGATGTGGTTCCCTTGATGCCATTGGCCTATACATAAACAATCAGACACATTCAGTGGTTTTTATCATGTGTGCAAAGTGTTTACTGTGCTATTTTAAAAGCTTATAAATGAATATAAATCTATATATATGACTATATATATATATATATACATACAATATACTTTTTTTCTGAAAACTGTGTAACCATTGGTTAGTTTCTACACCTCATATCGTCATTCAATCTAATAATACCAAGTGCTACAAAATCAAGACGATTAAACCGAAGGGAGAGTGCTCCAGTAAACCCCTTCACATGAACCAAGAATTAAGTTGATCTTATTTGATTGTTACTTTTCACCACTTACAGATGCCGGGCCTTGTCGTGTGTAGCAAAGAACCAGTTGAGGTGTTTTGGCCTGTTGTGTATTTTTACTAACAGAACATTTGATCATGTACAGGAAAGAGGGCTATCAGAGCAAGAGACTGAAGGTTTTACAATCATACAAGACAGGGATACACAAATACAGTACATATGGACATCAAAGATGGTGAGGGGCAAATAACTGTGCGCGCGCACACACACACACACACACACACACACACACACACACACATATATACACACACAGAGATCAAGTGGTGATAAATAAACAGTGTCATTGAAGTTATCTACAGTGTGTTTTGTTGGATTCATAATGTTTTCACAATCAGCTAAAGTTCACTATGTCAGTTTAGTTATGGGCATGCTAGCAGTTGCTAATTGCCACAAAAAGCCCGGCTGAGCTGGTGGCAGTGCCAGAACGTTTTTAACGAGTCGATTTGAAGATGGTGATGAAAACTTAGAGGGCTGCCAAATTCACCGTGTATGTTTGTTCCAGATTCAGTGACAATCCACCCAACAGATCACACAGGTGTCGCTGAGATTGCTCCTCTGCAGGATGGTATTGTGCGCACTAAATCCAGGGATCGTGAAAGTCAAAAGGATTCAAAGGAAATATGAATGTTTCTAGCAAATTACACAATCCAGCAGTTCAGCGTGTGAAACTGACTGTGGTCACTCTCATACTCAGCAAATTGTAGTCTGGCGTAACTGAGGTGGTTAAAATCACAGTATAAATATTAAATTCGGTGGCTTTGTGTTCTCATGAAGAAGAAAATGTTTTAAAAATTTTTTTTTTTTTTTTTTTTGTTGGTTTGTTGGCTTTTTGTACACCTATGGAAAAGAACCAGCTTATCACTTAAAATCCTCACAGCCCACTTCGACTGCTGTTTTTAGCACAACTTTTGATTTTAAAAAATGCATATCACTATCCCAAAAGAATGTCTTGGATTTTCAAGAAGTAATCACCATGGTTTTGCTCTACTTTCCCCATTCCCTGACCTCAATAGCATCTCAAGAAAAGAAAAAAAAGAAAAAAATCCCTATCCCACCCTTTCACTCCAGTGTGATCTTCACATGGCCTGGCACAAGTTCATAGACAGAAGAAGAAAACGAAGACGAGAAGAAGAGGAGCACTGGAGTCTGAAGTCACGGGGGAAACAGCAGTCCCTCACTTGACGTCCTAAAAACAGAGATGATCTGTTTGTGTCTATCACAAGATAGCCCTCATCAAAGAGCAGGGATACATGTGATCAGTGCATGTGACTGATCTGGTGGTTGCCTTCATGAATGAATTGCCTTTGGGGTTCTGATTAAAATCTCACCCAGAAACAATCCAGGGTATGTTTATTTATGAGACTGGAAAATGAGAGGGAAAAGAACGAAAAAAGAAAAAGAAAAAAAAAAAGAGGTCACAGCTTGGTTTAGCCCTGGTAATGTGGTGAAATGGGGTAATAGTTTGGTAGTTTGGTATCAACAAGGTCAGACCAGAAACTCCAGAAATTACTGACTAATGAGAAATGTTGACATTGTCCCATTTGTGAGCATTAAAATCTGGTTGTTATTGTTATTATTATTATTATAATTGACCTTTTGATCCCAAAATTGCCATCAGGTATAAGTATCACGGCATTGCCCATCCCCCACCCTGTTGCAACCAAGATTTTGGGGGCATTACCTTCATTAAAGATGTGAGAAATGTCAAAAGTGACCAAATTCTGCATTTGATAGTTCTGGGAGTACAGGTACTGGAACCATTTTTTTATGTCTTGGTTTTCCTTAACAGGACATTCTAAACAGATCCGTCTGCCATTGTTAAATAATTTGAGCTATCTCAAAGAGTTGGAAAAGTGATCCAGTTTGATTTTTTTTAAATAATCCAAAGACACGAGGTGACTGTTTATTCCAAATGGCCATGGCTCGGTCAAGAAGGACATGGTGTCTGGAGAGGAAAGAAGCTGTTTTCACAGCTCTGCTGAGTTGAGTAATCACTGCATTTAAGTGTGTACTGGATTTTCTGCCTGAGAATTGATTTGTGGAGAAAAAAAAAACCTGTCCTGTTGTTTTTTGTTTTTTTTAAAAATTCATTTATTTAAAAAAAAATTCTTGTTGGTACTATTAAGTTATTTCTCTGTTGTTACAAAAAACAAACAAAAAAAAACCCCCACAGTTCTCATCTCATTCTGTACCAAAGCAATAAATCCTAACTTGAGGAACACAAGCTACACATTTTGAATCAGTTTAGTTAGATAAAAGGACAAATGAATAGCTAACGAACTACACTGCCTACTAAAGAATGGTAATATGTTTTAAAAACAGAAACTTTCCTGATTCATCCTGATTTTAGGTCAGTAAGTAAACAACTTTAAGTGTCTGCTTAAGTATTTGATGCAAGTTTGTCTATTTTGAGACATATTTTCCTTTTGACACAGTTGGGGGCATTGGCATATGGCTGTTCACAGAAGGTTATATAAGTATTTATTTTAAAGAAAAAAAAAGACAATGTGGGCAAACAGCTGGGCTTCCCAGGTAAGATGACCCAAAGATGGAGACCTACATTCTGTCAGTGGCTGTCAACTGTAGTCATCTGGTTCTTCTTCTTCTTCTTCTTCTTCTTCTTCTTGACGGAGAGCAGAGAGGATAAGAGTCGTGGCAACTGAAGCAACTTGTACATTTCTTCTCTCCATAAAAGGCTGAGTGAGGCGAACAAGCTGTCTGTCTCAGCCACACAGCCTATCCCTCATATTCCTCCCCTGGCAGACCTACTTCATTACTCTCACTAAATAGACTTTCAAGAGAGTTCATCAGAAGAGAGTCCAGCCCAACCACCTTTCACCGCGGCCATCTCGCCAGACATACGCACAACCCGCCATTCACACGTGCATGGCACACCCATGCAGACTTCTTCCTCTGCCTTCTTATCCCTGGCTACCTCATCAGTCTACGTGAACCCACACACACTCACACAAACACTTCCATATCCTTGGGCTCTATTCCCCAGCCACCTCATCAGGCCAGAGCAGACAGCTATTACAGTGTGCGCTTCAATGCCTATTTCTACTCCTGTCTCTTTCCTTATCTGTGGGCAGGAGAGGTCTGCAACAACCTACTGACCAGACCCTCGTTGCCCTGTTGGCCTGAATGCATTTTGTGAGCATTTAACAGAATGCATGCAATCTTTTCACCCAAACAAACTCCATCCAAAAAACGGTTCATATTATTTATTTCATCTCACGTCGGGCAAGTTTGACACTGTGTTTGCCATCTAGGTCAGAGGGCCGTCTGGGTCACGCTGAAATGTCAAGAAGATTTTAGTTCACTATAAAAGGAATTGCTTCATTTTTTATTTGAGAACGAAAAAAAATAATACATTCAGAATCAAACCTTTAAATAATAAACTTACTGGTTGCGTAATGAAGCATGATAAATCCAGAGATTAATGGTTAATTAAATTACTTATGGAATTTACTGTAAATGTTTTCAAAGTCAGAACAAAGCATTTTTAATTAGATTTCTGATTAGATAAACTGTGATTAATTAATCAGCGGTCTGACTCATCTCATCAGAAAAATAAGGAGTGTGGAAAACAGGCACTACATTTTCATTCATGCTATTCATGCTATTAATTTTTTTTTTGCAGGTCTTATTAGATATGCAGTTGATGCCATCTTTTATAGTTTAGTAACGGCACAACATTGTATACAAGCTTTTTTTTTAAAACTTTCTCACAAATTGTAGTAGGAGTTACACGTGGAGTTTTGATCTGGTCACGTGTCAGATTTGGTGCAGATTATGAAGTAGGCATTTATAGATGTGTTATTAGGAGTGATGAGCATAGCCTTCCGATAAATCCACTTTATGTTACTTACCCTAACCCAAACCACAGACAGAAAATTAATTTAAAACAAGACTTACATTGATTTTGTTTTTTTTAAATCTCTCATTGTCGTCTGGAAATATTAATATACAGCTGTTGGCTATGGTAACCTATAAATGGTTATTACATTTTTTTGGTAATCCTTTCTCAGAATTAAAGAAAGTGAGTTTTGTTTTGAGTTTAAATAAAATGCCAGCGGATAGTATGTTCACAAACTGTATCTAGCACTCTGCGCTGTGTCCTTTCAGGGCAGGAAAAAAAACAAACAAAAAGAGTTACGGCCTAGATCACAATTGCTCTGCTTCTCTGTAACACAACAGACACATGGTCACAGGGCCTGGAACGCTTTGCCCTCAGCCACCTCCTCATTCTAAATTCTGGACAGGAAGTAGTGAGTTGGTAACCTGGGGTGACGGAATCAGGCCTCTGACTCACACGCCCTGACCTCAAGGGGGGAAACAACCCAGTGGAGGACAGAGCTCAGCCTCCAGCGCTAGGCTAACGCAACATGCCTGACAGAAATAAACAGCCTGACACAGACCCAGGGTGAGTACTGAAACAGAACGCACATCACTGAGAGCATTTAAAAAAGCAACAATGAGAAGGTGGCTTGATGGTATTACTGTACGTTAGTGGAAAAAAGGAATTTCTTCATAGAGAAATACAGGGGAATACCAAATATTTTTAAAGGTTGTTAAAATTGCATTTAAAATCAATAATGTAAAAAAGATATGAGTAACAAATACACTGCTGTATAATAAGAGAACACTACCAGAAACTATGTAAGTGCAGGTAAATATGGGAGAAAACAAACAAACGAAAAACAAACAAACGGATAATGCCTGCCTTGTCCCCAGCTGTCACAAAAACAGCTTAAAATAGTAAAAGCCAAACAGCATATACCTGACCAGCTGGGGAAAACAGAAAGAGGTTGGTCTGTAGGAACGGGAAACGGTTGAAATGCTGACTCAAAGTCTGGCATTCATTTCAAGGAGACGTGTCAGGCAGAGGGAGAGGGTGTTGCTGAGGGCATGGAGGTTTGCTGTAGGGTGGTGTAACAACAAAGCTAGTAACCTCTAGAGACCAACCTTATCTGATGCCTTGTCTCTCCCCCTCCCCACCTCGCAACCCTGCAGATGCAGGTGCAGAGATGCCAAGTGAACATGAGGGCAGGCTTTTATATATTTTTTTCCTTGCAGTCATGCCCCCTCAGAAGAAGAACACCTGGTCCCCATAGAGAAGAGGATAGGATGGGGGAGGGGATGATACAGTGATAACTAACCCCTATGTATGCCTACCTATTTACCCATTTTTCCCATTTGTTTTCACCTTCCACAAATTTCAGGCACTGCTCCCTCCTTCCTCTCTTGTTCTGCTGTCTAACTCTCAGCTGTCAGACTTAGAAAATGCAGGCAAGACAGGGGTCCTCTGCTCTTGGAGATGGGCAAGAAAAGACAGAGATCTCCAGTCACGCATTCTGAGTTACTTTTGGCACACATATATAAATGTAACATTTAGACCAGTCCTCACTTGCCAAACTGTGCCCCACTTGTGTTGTGTATGCTAGAAATTTGGACACAATCACCACTTAAAGGACACAAAGAACACAGGACTTTAGCTATAACGACATTTGCTACTTATGCAGCTAGCCAGGAGTCGTGATTTTGCCAGCACCCTCTCACTGTGGCCCATATTATGTGTACAAGAAAACATTTGAAAAACTAATTTTCTAGAGAGATATTTTATGTTGATTGCAATCAAAATTGAATGAGGTTGAAGCATTATAATTGCGATGCAGTGATGAGCTCATTCTCAATTAAAAAAAAAAATCATTTCAGATGAAATATGCAGTAAATACACTTTGCAACAGTCTGATAATGTGGTAAATAAAATATATATTATTATTAGGATTTTCAATGTATTTTGTCATAGGTTATAAGAAGTGATGGGTGACATACGCTCCAAAGTAACACATTACTGTAATCACATTACATTTTTTCAGCAGCGCAGTAATGCAGTGTGTTACTGTGCTAATTTCACAGATTACATTTTGGTTACAATTGTGCTGTTAGTTTAGCTACTAGTGGTGTTAGAGCTGAGTGCATGCCATCCAAAGCCCAGCAGCCTGACCCTGAACTTCAACAGGTAACATAGGCGGTAACAAGCAGTCAGGCTTGCAGCAGTGTAGCCTCCATTTCTACCTTTACGTGTTTCTGCAGTAAAATCACCGTGGCAATCGCTTTGAAGTCTCTTTGGGTTGCTTTTTAACTTTGCTCTGTGTTGTCGGTTTTGTGCTCACGTGTAAGAGCTAAAAGAAAGATTGTATGCGTGCCCTCAATAGGAAAGGGATTTGTGTTGGTGTTCAGAACTTTAGTCTAAGGTCTATATTGTTTACTGCTGATGCATTTCAGGTCATTTTACAGAGTAATATGAAAGTAATGTGACTAATATAACAAATTACTTTCTCTGGTGAGTAATTAAGTAACGTACTGCAATACGTTTAAGAAAAAACAGTGTAATAACTACTTTTTTGAGTAATGACCCCAACACTTAGTATAACTTCATAAAGTTAGACGAGAAGCTCAAAACACTCTGATTTGTGTTTTTTAAATTAAGGCAAAAAATAAGAAAAATCACCTACCAGCAACTATAAATGATACCAGTTAACCTATATTTCATTTGCATGCCACATTTTGAACACTATGAGCTTTGAAAGACAATTCTTCCCTGCAGTTATTTTTTGACGGGTAACTTCCTGAATTGTCACAGTGAGGTTGCAAGCAGGAACTGTATCAGATGGGTAAAATCTTTGCACAAAAAATAAGGAAATTTGTGTTTGGTTGATTATTTCTTCGTTGTGCTATTGGGAAGCCTGTTTATTTCCCATTAAATGGTGCCACATTTGTAAGAACATTTGTATGTTGAGTAGCAGAGTTGAGTGTGTGGGTTGCGCCCATGAGAAACTTGTTAAATCTCTGCCAATGTCGAACAGCTTATTCTGCTATTGACTCTTGTTTGGTGTTGTTTATTGGACTGGGTGATTGAAGTCTGAAGAAAAAAGACATAAAAATGTAATCATTTAACAAACAGGGGCATCAGTAGCATGTGGAAGAATCATACGTAGCCACAACAGCCTGGGACCTCCTCCTCATGCTGGTCACCAGCTTGATGGGGAGATGAATGCGATGCCATCCGATACTGCTGGGCGATGGCGTTGTGTTGGTCACTCTGGCACAGATGGCATACCCAAGCTGATCCCACAAATGTTTAGTGGGGCTGAGGTCAGGACTGCAAGCAGGTCAATTCATCCTCTCCCATCCCAAATTCTGGAGGTAGTCTTTGATAAACCCCACTCTGTGGGGCCGAGCATTGTCCTCTTTGAAGATAGAGGTCCCAGGGATTGCCACTGGTTGCAGAATCTCATCTCAATATTTTTCTTCATTGAGCTTGCCTCCAGTGATGACAACCCTGACTGTTAGCACCTGGGGTACCAGAAACTATCAATAGCAGAATAAGCCGTTTGGCTGCTCATGTCACTTATGAGCTGAGTAAACACATTGCTAATGAGTCTATTGACTCAATTGCTGGATTCTGATCTTATTGAACAAAACGTCATGATTATTTTACACTAAAACAGATGATAAAACAATGCTTTAAGGTGGGCCTACTTTGAGGTTGCCACTACTGTATAAACATATAGTTTTGCTCAGCTTCCCAATCGGTTTCACCCTTCTCTCATGATATCAGCGTCAAAATACAGACAAATCCAAAATGCTTAGCTCAAGGCTTGAAGACAGGACTTCACAGTGGTTATGGCATCATTTTCATATATAGTCTATTATTGCAAGATTGCATAAAGTCACTGAATCTGGTAACCATTTGTTTCTGTGTGACATATTTTACTTCGGACAGAGAGTCATGTTAGCCATGCTTGCAGTCTTGGCGCTAAGACTTGAGACAGATCCTAACATTTTCATCTAATTCTCAAAGTGCGCATAAAGACAGTTGACAAATTAAAGGAAAAGACAATATAAACTGACTTCGTTGAGACCAAACACCTTCAATGTGCCTTCAAAGAATATTCCTTCATTTGGATGTTGGAGAGTGTTGTTCAAAATCTCACATAGATGTTCATCTGGGTTGAGAGCTAGGGACTTCAAAAGCCCTAGCATATGATTCACATAATTTACATACTCATTAACCCATTCATTAGCAACTTCTGTCCTATAGATGAGGACATCTTCATTCTAGAAAAGTCCACTTCCATCAAGACACAAACATTTCATCATATGGTAGATTTTCAGTGAGCCTTCTCTCTAAGGGGTCAACTTGACCCAAACCATGCCAGCAAAATGTCCTCGACATCTCTCCCACCTCCCCTGCAAGTCTATATAAACACTACCTTTAAGCCACATATGCAGTACTCACCACACTGCTATTTTTCTGATAAGTGATAGACTTGGATATATTAGATCAAATGGGAATATCTAACCAGTGACCTCACAGCCCCTTCAATATCAACATGACATGCCGACAAGATCAAAGAAAACCTACACACTGACTGAACTTTGTTCTGCAATTTTTTTCAGACTGTGCATTAGGCAGACTTGTTACTCAATCATCAAAAACAGGACCTGCTCTACTGATGATATGGTTCAGAACTGATGTAACCAAAAGTCCAAAACACATGCCACAGTCTTGATCAAAGTCTGTCTTTGCACAATACACAATATATATATATATATATATATATATATATATATATATATATATATATATATATATATATTTATATATATCAGTAAAGCTGCTGCATTACGATAAAGGGGAATCTAAGGCTAGGTTATTTTATTCCATCACCTCTTAAATTGACTTTCATGCTGTCTCACAATCTGTTATTCATATCATATCAGTCTATAAATTGGTTTTAAAAGTCGTACTGAAGAGAGACTGGCCTACACAAATTCCGCATCTTGCCTTTTTTAACCTGAAAAATGTACAAGAAAAAGGCATGAGGCTGCTGTGCCGCTACACTTCTTTTACAGAACGCTGATCTTCTGTCCAGGTATTATCTAAGGAGCAGTGGAAAACGGTTATCTTAGCTCAGCGTAGAGACTGGAAGCAGGAGGTTTGAAGTGCAAAAATACACCTACAATAACAACAAAACAATACAAGACAGGGCATCACATTATCATTATTTATCCACTTATTTATTCAGTTACATTTACAGCACTATATATATATATGTGTGTGTGTGTGTGTGTGTAAATTCTACGCGTTTTAAAAATAAACACATTTCAGAAAAATTAGCCGATTCTGCTCAACTGTTCAGTCACTAGATGGTTCCTCCACTTCCCATTGTGTCCGTTCCACAAACCAATTTGTAATTACATCTGATTATTCTAAGTACTTTTTGTAAAATCGCACAGCCACAAGATATTTCATTGTGATATTTGAACATTGCATCTTCCTCATTTTGCATTCCCTTTTATGAAAAGCATTACTGCCTTGAAATACTGTACTATTCCGAGACACAGTTGTTTAACAGTAATGTGTAATTCCTCTTAGCCTGCTATGGCTCAGGGCTCTTTCTTTCCTTCCTGAGGTGTCGTCAGTAGGCCTTTGATGGAAGAGCATGGTGTGTTAAGAAAAAAGGGAGAAAATGAGCATTTATGTTTTTATTCCTGCTGAGTATTGTATTGTTAAATGCTAATGGGAGATCAAAGTGGGTCTTTGTTCTGTAAAACATTTGGTGAAGTCTTGTCTACTTACTGTTTATGTTGGCAAGGCAATAAACTTCCCTTTGACAATAGCTTCTAAAGGAAAAGTGGGAAAATTGTAAATTGAGTCATGTACATATGCTGAAAATTTATACATGAAAGAAGAAACTGAGACACTAGCAGTGGAGGGAAAAATTGAAATCTCACACTGTCAGTCGCAATGGGAAACCCCTTGTGTGATGCCCCTGTGGCACTTTACTCCCACGTTGCCAGTGGAGACAGGAGGAAACAAGCCACATCTGCCCTCCAACAGAAGATGCAAGGTTTGTCCTGGCCAGCGGTTGAAGTAGATGTGTGAATGGAAAATGTCAGGATGCAAAAATACATGAAACTACATAAACAGGCTTGTAGAAAATGTGAAGAGGAAAGACACCAATCTTTTGCATGTCGTTCAGTCGTTGTGTGTAATTTGAATTACATCTGTAAAGAAAAAAAAAAAAGAACAGAAGCACCCTGCTGCTGGGAGATATGGTGGGCAGGTTCTGGCATTAATGCGGTTCCTACTGATACATGCACATGGACATCAGCCAGAACATGTTTTATCAATGAGCTGATATTCACCAAGACCTCCATAACAAAAATGAAATAAACAAAACAGTTTTTTCCTTTCCCTTTTCTGCTTTTTTTTTTTTAAAAGAAAACACAGAGCTGCACATATGCATATTACAAAAACATAAAACTTGACTGCATGCACAATGAATAAATCACATTGAAAAGGTCTCATCTGGTAAGATGTTTCAAATGGAGTATTTATTCAGGTAGACACTGAGTTCATGCGTACGTATGTATGCATGTGTGGCTATTCAGCTGCTCCATTTACTTCAGAGAGTGAATTGTACAGTATTTCATTTACAATCCAGAACCAGTGATTTCATACCAAAGGCTAAGGCCATCTATTGCTATACTGCGTTCTGCACACCGTCTCTTTCTTCTTCTTTCACTATACACCCGCACACAAAATTACACAAATCACAGGTTTCCTACTCACAGTCATTGAGTGTGACTTGCAGTAAGAATTAATGCTGTGAAAATTGATATGGCGTTCCCCTACTTATTAACACTGACTAGCATCAGAGGTAATGGAGTGAATGGATGCAGCTCAACTTTAAAGATAATACTTTCGAAAAAGGCTCCCCAGACCCTAGTCAAATGGAGCCAGTATATCAAAAGATTCCCCATTACAGTAACTATACATCTCTCGTGGTTTCCTCTCACTGTATTGCCACTTAAAATATGTAGCAACAAGGAATAAGGTGACAAGGCTACCTCTTGGCAGTCGGGGCCTGTCTGAATTTCAAAGAAGCGCTTTGAAAGGAGGTTGTTTTTATTGGAAACATGAGTTGGTGTAAAAATAAGGGCCAAAAAGGAGATGAATTGATTCTCTTGGTATTCCTGCAAAAGCACAAGAAAATGGGCTATAGGAGCATTTTTTGTGACTTTGTCTATGTTTTGTTGTGTGCACACAGAATCTGTTTTGTACCTAGTTGAAAAGAAACCAACAACCTCTTCCCTTTTTTCTCTTTGTATTTAATTTCACTCTACCTTTGAGGTCGTGATGAGTGAATAACCGTGAATAACCAATAGAGAATGAAAAAGCTGGGAAAGTCAAACGTGTCCTTACCTGGGTGGCAGAATTGGACGCTTGCATGGTTCAACCTTTTTAAGCATAATCAAGCATTCTAGGTTTTATCGATGAAACACGGGAGCACAAACAACGCACAACCCCACAGGAGCACCGAGAGCGAAAAAGTGTCAGCCAACCAGAGGCGAGTCTCCAAGGTTACATGCCGTATTTAAACCCCTGAACTCCCCAGTAGGCCTGGATGGAAGAATTTTGTTGATGTCTTGGGTTGCCTGCATTCTGTGTGTGTGTATGTGTATGTATGTATGTGTGTGTGTGCAGTTTCTTCCCTCGAGTCACAGTTAAACTCCTGTGACATCAGTAGCCATGTCTTATTTCCTTATTACAAAGGTCCCACTGTGACGCAGTGTGTCAGAGCAGGGACTACTTTCTCAAACACACACATGCTCATTAGCACACATAGTGTATCTCTGTCACGTACACGTACATACACACACACACCTACACCTACACACACACACACACACGCACACACACAAGGGAGTAAGCAGGAGAGCAGAAAAAGGCACAAAAACAAATTAAACCGAGCACAAGATAGGCCTTTCATTATAATTACCATATTCAATAAAACACAGATTAGATAAAGGAAGAGAAGCTCTGGGAAAGAGGAAAGGGTTTCTCAGTGAGGGTGAGGGTGTGTGTATGTGTGTGTGTGTGCGTGTGTGTGTATGTAGGTGTGTGCTTGTGTGTGTGTGTGTGTGTGTGTCTGTCTATATTTGAGCATATTCCTTCACAGACTTGAAAGATGAGTAGAAGACTGTGCATAATTTACACTGTACTTTTCAAAGAGGCCAATATTCCACAGATGGTACAAATTATGGTGGATGTGCTCCTCCACTCAGTTTTACTCAAGCATCTAAAGTCTCTCTAAAGTACAGAACCTGCTGTAATTATAACATCCAATCAATTTTAAACTAATTTTAGGTTTGGCAGTTAGCTGCCTGTTTTGTACAGTTATATTTTTTGCAAGTTATTTAAATTTTCAAGTATGCTAAGTTATTTACACTTATTGGATAGCACAAATGAATGTAGTTTTGTATTATATTTAAAGAGTTAGAATTTGATTCAACAGTTTTTTTTATTATTATCTTAAATGATCTTGCACATGACTTGAATACTGTACCTATCAAAATAACTAAAATGGTTATTGCATTTGAAGCACTTAAGTTCCCTATTACTTTATATCTCTGTGTGTGCTCAAATATAATTACATTTCTACAATGGAAAAGTATTTTTATGGCAGTTTCATTTTAATGGAGCGAGATAGAATATCAACCAAAACACAAAAACACATTGCATAAAAGTTATAAATTGTTTTGTATGTCACTGAATGAAATAAACATTTGATCCCCTACAACTGAGCCAGAATTCTGGCTCCCACACACGTAGGCCCACAGATTATAGCCAATCAATCAATTGCAGATATTGATCAACTTGTTATAAAGCACACTTGTCCACAGAATCAATTTCTTCCATTCAAACTTCTCCACCACCACCATGGGCAATACCAAAGAGCTGTCAAAGTATGTCTGGGACAAGATTGTAGACCTGCACGATGCTGGAATGGGGTTACAAGACATTCAACAAGAAGCTTGGTGACACAGTGACAAGTGCTGGTGTGATTATTCAGAAATGGAAGAAATATAAATCGCCCTTCGGCTGGAGTCCAATGCAAGATCTTGCCTCATGGGGTGAGGGTGATCATGAGAAAGGTGGTGGATCAGCCCAATACTGCACGTGAGGAGCTTGTTAATGATCTGAAGGCAGTTGGGACCACAGTCACCAAAAACACACATACATAACACACTACTAATGGATTGAAATCTTGCAATGCTTGCAAGGTCCCCCTGCTCAAGAAGGCACATGTACAGGCCCATCAGTGAACATCTAAATGATTCAGAGAAGGCTCGGGAGAAAGTGCTGAGGTCAGATGAAACTAAAATCGAGCTCTTTGGCATCAACCCGACCCACCGTGTTCGGTGGAAGAGAAATGCTGAATATGACCCAAAGAACATCATTGCTACAGTCAAGCATGGAGGTGGAAACATGCTTTGAGGCTGTTTTTCTGCTAAGAGTAGAGGATGACTTCACCGCATTGAGGGAGCAATTGGACAGGGCCATGGACCATAACATCTTGGATCAGAGCCTACATCCCTCACTCAGTACAGCCTCAGCACTGGCAGACCAAACCCCAGTTATCGAAAAAATACAGACCGTTAATTTCTAAATTGTAATCGAACAAACTTACAAATCCACCAGGGGATCAAGTAATGATTTCCCCCACTATTGGGGTGGCTGTGGCTCGATTGGTAGAGCAGGTCACCTACTAATCAGAAGGTTGGTGGTTCCTGGCTGCTCCGGGCTGCATGCCAAAGTATCCTTGGGCAAGATACTGAACCCCAAGCTGCTCTCCAATGCAAGTGTTGGAGTATGAATGTGTGTGAATGTTAGACAATAAGCACTTAGCTTAGATACACATGGAAGTGCTTGTATGAATGGGTGAATGCAAACGTGTTGTATAAGCGCTTTGAGTGCTCAGTTAGAGTAGAAAAGCGCTATATAAGAACTAGTCCATTTACCATAAAGGAAAAGAAAATGCCCATCAACGATTTCAAGAATCCAAGTTGATGTCTTTAAATAGCTTATTTTTTTTATTATTTTGTTTTTTCAAAGTTACAGCCATTTCAACGTGGAACCAGCAATGCTTGATATTTCTTTCTTGATCAATAACTTTAATGTTAAATGTCTTTCAGCATTTGAAATGTGTCACATAAAGAAAAATATATTGTTTTAGGGCTTATTTGCCCTTTAAATTTGAAACATTCCCAAAAGCACCTTTGATATCCTTAGTTAGTTTACATTCATTTTTGTGTAGGGCTCTAAGTGACAAGTGTCATGAAACAGGTGAATCAGTAACAAAGACTAAATGCCTCAGCTGAAGCCACCAGTGGTAGTCGCAAATGATGGAGCTGCGATAAGAGTGCACCATAATTGGATAACTGGACAGAAGAAAGGGAGTGGCGATACCTTTAGCATCATAATTTCAAGCAGATCTACCAACTGTGTTTAGTTTATATAACATTGCTGCCATTTGTGTCCTGTCAGCTGATTTAACAGATGGCAAGATATCAGCATGAGTGCCACAACATTGTTAACAAGCATGTAAATGATACATTATTACAGCTTCAATGTTGAAATAATGTATCCTTGTTGAAATTAGGTTGTAACTTTACAGAACACACACTAGTTCTCTCTCTCTCTCTCTCTCTCTCTCTCTCTCTCTCTATATATATATATATATATATATATATATATATATATATATATATATATATATATATATATATATATATATATATATATAGTTAAAACATAGAAAATCTCATAAGCTTGACAATTTAAAACCAATTAGAACATATAAATGGTAAATGGGCTTGTGCTTATATAATCCTATAATGAATTAGGGGCAACTCAGGGTTCAGTATCTCACCCAAGGATTCTTCAACATGCAGACTAGAAGAAGCAGGGACTGAACCACCAACCTTCCAATTAGTAGATGACCCACTCTACCTCCAGAGCCTCATCCACCCATCTCCCAAAAATCTTTATACAATTTGTAGAGATAAAGTCTTCATGGAAGACTTTTTTGCTCAGGCAGAGCTGTGCAGCTGCAACATTCTTTCCCATTTTTCATTAGTCTATTCAGCATGGAATTACCTGCTGTGTACATAATTTAAAACTTAGCCATTTGATTATGCCTTAGGCCTTTGTGACAGTAATTTCCACAAAGGCCTAAAACTGAGGCTTCTAATCTATTTGTGACAAAAGGCAATTTTGTCAGTGAATATCACAGCTAAACAGAGCTAACAGCCCCATACTGACAGACAGCTAACCCACAGAAGAGCTGCTCAACAGCAGAGCATATTTCATTTACTGGTTACAGATTCATGCTGCACACCATGTTTGGCACCATGGGACTGAACAGCATCTGGACTCTCGGTGTATTTAAAATGCTACAAGTAAAATGAGATAGTGCTCTCCATTCTGGCTAAATGAGTCCTGATCACTTTTCAAAGACGAAACCAGAATAATTACCTCATTTCTACTATAGCTGTATCATCAAAATTAATTTCAGAATGATATATAATGTTAATAATCTGCACCCATAGTAGAAATTATTATTCCACTTAGAGAAAGTGAAGTCATTTTTGGAAGTCAGTGTTAAAAGGTTAAAAGCAACAATGGCATCTTAAGATTCAAAACTATTTGATATAGTACTCAAAATTACATGCATGGGACTCACATGGGGATCTACAATTTCAGTTACTATGGCAGCAGCTAGACATAGCTGGATACAGAGGAAATAAAGACTTTTCTGCAAAGAAAGGAGAAAGCGGTAGAAATTAAAGCATGCTGGTATGTACAAAAGGGTTTGAAAATGCATACAATTTAGATTAAATAGCTAACATAGTACACACAATTTTTATTAATATTACTTTTTTAAACAAGTTTGCATACAAGACGGGTTAGATTTTATGAGCTCTGAATCCAGATACAAATATTACCGAGTTTGGTTCAGCTTTTTGTATATGTATATAATCATTTTACATTAAAAAGGGAAAGCAGTAGTAAAAATAATACTTTAAAAATAACTCAAAGGATCTTCCCTTTTTCTATTTAAATTCAGAATAATGATATCACTTCTTTTTCCTTAGCTTGAGCAACTCGCATATGAGAAGTGAAAAAAATTTTTTTTTCTTTTGGTCAGGGTGACATCACACTTGGCAAGTCAAATTAATCCTGAGCACGTTTGACCCTCAAAAATCCAGTTTGTTTAACTAGTGAGATGCACTGAAAAATTCTATCCTCAGTTTCCACTTATCTGACGCTGGGTCACAGTGGCAGTAGGCTAAGCAGGGTATTCCAGATGTTCCCCCCCCCAGCTAGTTACCCCTGTGGGATCCCTAAGGCATTCCCAGGTTTGACTACATATATAATCTCTCCAGTGAGTTCTGAGTCTGCCCTGGGGTCTCTGTCCAGTTGGCCATGCCCGGGAAACCTCTAAAGGGATGCACCCAGGAGGCATCCAAACCAGATGCCCAAACCACCTCAGTTGGCTCCTTTTGATACACAGGAGCAGCGGCTCTACTCTGAGATCCCTCCGGATGTCCGAGCTCCTCACCCTATCTCTGAGGCTAATTCAGCCGCTTGGATTGCGACCTTATTCCTTTGGTCATTACCCAGATTTCATGACCATGGATGAGGGCTTGGATATAGATGGCCTGTCGGCTGCTGCTGACACTGTGCCAATCTGCCAGTCCAACTCATGCTCTACCTTCCTATCACACATGAATAAGGTTCCCAAGATACTTGAAATCACTTGCTTGAGGCAGCATCGCTTCCCCAGCCCAGAGGGTTCATGCCACCATTTTCTGACAGAACCATGGCATCAGACTTGAAGGTCATGCTTTGATGAAGCCAACAGAACCATATCATTTGCAATAAGAAGGGATGCCATTCTGAGGTTTCCAATGCGGACAACTCCTCACCCTGGCTACACTTTGAGATGAAAATCAAAAACAGGATGAGAGCCATGTTTTACTTTGTGTCAGGAACACAGACAAAGCTCTCACTTTGTTCATACAAGGACCTGAAACCCTGCAGCAGCCGATCCAGAACCCTATACTTCGGTATTACATAATCCTTCTTCAAGTCCACAAAACACATGTAAACTGGATGGTCAAACTCCCATGATCCCACCCAAAGTCCTGTAAGGGTGAAGATTCTGTCACAGCCAGGACAGAACCTGCACCTCCTGAATCCAAGGTTCAACAATCAGCCGGGGCCTCTTTCCAGTATCCTGGAATAAACTTTCCCTGGCTGGCAGAGCAGTGTGTCAATAACTGGAGCACACCCTCTGGTCACATAATTTGCGAGATGACTACTCCGGTTTGCCACTCCATAGATACCCTCCCAGACCTCTATGCAGTATTAAAGTGGTATGTCAACCAAGACAGCCCCACAATGTCCAGAGTCTTTAGCATTCCAGGGTGAATCTCATCCACATCTGGTACCTTGCCACCAGGCAGCTTCTTAAGTATCCCAGTGACCTATGCCTGTATAATTGGTGAGGCTTTCCCCAAGTCTTCAGGCTCTGTCTTTTCCAAAGAGGATTTTTTGCGAGAGTTTAGGAGTTTTTCAAAGTTCCACTACCTGGCAATATCCCTAGTCCAGGTCAGTCATTCTCCTCCCTGACTGAACATGGCCTGAGCTGAGCCCTGCTTTCCCTTCCTGAGTTGTCGGATAGCTTGACAGAAATTATTTGAGGCCTGACAAAAGTCCTCCTCCATGGCCTTCCCGAACTTCTCCCACACCTAAGTTTCTTTCCATAACTGCTGAAGTTGCAGCCCCTTTGGCCCACCACAGAAGTGGCTACATTCGCTCTGTCTGCTGCTTCAGTAGACCCTTGGGCCAACCAAGTCTGGAAAGCCTACTTCTTCAGCCTGACAACCTCCCTAACCATCAGTGTGAACCAGTCTATTTTTTACCAAACACAAAAGGAATAAATTTATTTCAGGCGTACATGTATCTAAGGCAGCTCATCAAAATATCAAGACATAAATTAAAATGAGCTAAAAAATACACACACACACATATATACACACACACACACACACACACACATACACACACACACACACACACACACACACACACACACACATATATATATATATATATATATATATATATATATGAAGAAGACTTTTGGGTTATACTCACCAAATACTAAGATCCTAAACAGGTCAGTCAAAGCAAAGCAGTTTTCAAAAGCTCTGACTAGAGAAATATCACAGACATATACGTCAGTGCAAGACATTAATTTTATATTAGGCCTTCTAATAACACTTAAAATTACACAGATTTAAAAACAAATAATAATATTCACTTTTGTACAGAGCAGCACTTAAGTAGAAGTAACTCTGGAGGAACAAGGTGTGCCGTGGGTCTATACAGCAACAAAATGAAATGTTACATTTTTGTACATGTGAAAATTCCCTTCATCCTACATTCTCACCATGATTGTCACACGTCAAAACTGACAAACAATGTCTGGGTAAAACCTCAATAAGCACAGTTATTAGACTTTTTTAAATTATACGTATGTATGTACGTATGTATATACGCATGTACGTAAGTCATACAGTCAAAATGAAAGGAAGGCCAGATCATTGCAACGTGAACCTTCTAGAGTGTCTCCTTATCACTGCAGTCCCTTCGTGGGATCATGGCAAACAGCAGTAGCTACATCATCTCGTCAGTATCTACTTTTATAATGGCTGTGGTTCAGTGGCGTTAATTTTACTGCCCACCTACTTCTAGCCACATCAACAATAAAGAGCTGCAACAAAGTTGTTAGTAGAACAAATATAATATTACAAAAAATATCACACTACATGAGTGCAAATTTACCTTTTTTTGTGGCAGCAGGCATGTTTCAACGAGCCAATCACATCACCCACCTGACATTAGCTTCTTAAATGGTTAAAGACACTGTCAGTAAAGCCACTTACTACAGAGGGTTGTACTACAAAGCAAGATTAATAGGATTAGCGAGCTATGCTGAGTATAAAGTTAGAGTTTTCTTTGTCACAAAGTGGCTCTCTTTCTACCTGGCTAAAACCACTGTGGTCACACATTTCCTGGTTGGGGGCAGGTTATGCTCAAAGTTTCAGTTAGAAATTGGCCGGAAGTGCCACATTTATGCTGATTATTTTATTTACATGTTATAAGTGCAATCTAGATTCTGTGCTGGGGGAATACTGGTTACGCTGCACCTTTACATGACAAATGACGTTTTACACTGGAGGAATTGTATCTACTAGAACATAGACCACACACCATGAATGCCTACTGTAATCAGTGAATGAAGTTAATTTAATTTTGACCTGCCAACAAACTAAAACAATTTCCACGTCTCCTTTATTAGGCTACAATAACCTTGAATGTTTAAACGCATCCAGTGTGAAGTTTCAGAGCAGTAATGTGCAGCCCTCATGCTAGAAATAAACAGCAGCACTGAGAGCATACTAAGTGTCAAAATAATTAACTGAAATTAAAATGTTTAGTTTACAACTCTGTGTGCTAAGCTGCCAGATTAACAATTTTCTGCAGCATGATCTATGGATTATTGATCCATTTGATCATTGATCTATCTATTACATTTTTTTTACAGTTCTTTATAGATTTTTATCAATGATTTATCATCATCGTCTGATAATGTCTCTTAATGGAGTGAGGGACACTCATGAGGATCATTTTGTGTGGAAGAAGAGTAATATGGAGCATGAAACACTCCTTTTTAGGAGCTGGACTTAAAAAGGGATATTAATATAAAGTTAATGTTACTTGTAAACATAAAGTGGATAACCTGTTATCTCAGACAGGGATTTAAGGTTTTGTCGAGCCAGCTGTGTTGAATTTCTTTTGAAGTCTACCCCTTAGGACACTGATGCATGTTTGTTACAGTTAACATACAGAAAGGAAAATACTTTAAAAATCTTAACTCACATTATATTTTGTGATTATTGATTTGATTGTCACATAATTTGATAATGATTAATGCTAATTGCAGCCTTACATTTGCCTTTCATGTTGCTTGAGAGCGAGCCTACATTAAAAAACAAAAAGAAAACAAACAAACAAACAAACAAAAAACATTCCCTCCAAAAGTATTGGAACCGTGAGACGAATCCCTTGATTTTTGCTGTAGGCTGAAAATATTTGGCTTTGACACAAAAGATAAATATGAGACAAAAGATCAACATTTCAGCATTTATTTCCAGGACCAAAGTGAACGTACTGGAACATGTGAGTGACAGGTGTGTTTGGTTTTTTTGCCCATGCGAGTCGTGTTAGATTGATTATTCAAACAATAAATGCTGCTGAATTTCCTGAAGAAGAAGGTTGTCACTGGTGTACTAAGTAACAGACGTAGAACAGGTAGACCATGGAAAACAGCAGCAGCTGATGACAGAAACATTGTAACTGCTGTAAAGAAAGACCCCAAATCTACTGTTCGATATATCAACAACAACCTCCGCAGTGCAGGAGTGAAGGTATCGCAATCAACTGTTCACAGAAGACTTCATGAACAAAAGTACAGAGGCTTCACCAGAAGACAAACAGCAACTGTAAGAGGCTGCAGAGAAAGCCTGGAAAACCATCACAAGGAAGAATGCAAAAGTCACAGCTCACAGACTTTATGCGGTTATCGTAAGCAAAAGATTTGCCACTAAATACTGTCTTTTGTCATTTCAATCTGTTCCAGTACTTTGGCTCACAAGAAAAATGGGTGGGTTCAGACAAAAGGTGATGTCTTCTGAACAGTGTAACAGATCCAGATGTAAATACTTAGAAATAAAAGCTGAGATGCTGATCTTTTTCTCATATTGATTTTTTGATGTCAAACCCAAATGTTTTCAGTCTACAGCAAAATAAAGGGATTGACCTCACTGTTCTAATACTTTTTGGAGGGGAGTGTACCAACGAAAAACCCACTACCTTGGTAAAGAAAAATAGACCAATAGAAAGGGTCTGCTCTCTTAGTCACTGGTATTTCTGTTTTCAATTTTTATTTACCTTCAAAGTGTAGAACTCCAGAACCACAGTAACATTTCCAAAGTAGGAGACAAAACAGAAGACAGTGAATATGCTGAACGCAACAATATAACTGTGCCTAGTGCGATCATGACCTAAAGAAAGGACAGAAATGAAAAATATCTCACTTTCTATTGTTTCAGTTTTGACCATTTTATCTCAGTAGATTTCTTACAAGCCTCACAGACTCTGGAATGCCACTCTAATCCCATTACTAAAGCATTCATCATTTACGTATGTTAATTGGTGACTTAAACAAAACATAACAATTTTGATGGAAAGATTAATTATTGTTTGCCTGTATGTAAGCGAGGGAGTAGGTAGAAAGTGTTGATTAAGCATGCAGCGCCTTGAAAAAGTATTCACAGCTTTTAAACTTTCCCACAGTCTGTCATGTTACAAGTACAAACACAAATATATTTTATAGGGATTTTAAGTGATGGACCAGCATAATCTCAGAATGAATACATCTTTTCTATGACAACCTCAGAGGTTTGTTAGAGAACATTAGTGAACAAACAGCATCAGAAAGACCAAGGAACACACCAGCCAGGTCAGGGATAAAATCGTGGAGAAGTATAAAGCAGGGTTAGATTATCAAAAGATATCCCCAGCTTTGAACATCACATGGAGCACTGTTAAATCCATCATCTGAAAATGGAAAGACTATGGCAGAACTTCAAACCTACTGTGACATGACCATCCACCTGAGCTGACAGGCCAGGCAAGGAGAGCATTAATCAGAGAAGCAGCTAAGAGATCAACTCTGGAGGAGCTGCAGAGATCCACAGCTCTGGTGGAAGGATCTGTCCCCATGACAACTATCCATCATGCATTCCACAAATCTCGCATTTATGGAAGAGTGACAAAAAGAAAGGCACTGTCGAAAGAAAGCCATAAGAAGTCCCATTTGCAGTTTGCCAAAAGCCATGACGGTGCTCTGGTCAGATGAGGTCAAAATTAAATTTTTGGGTCTACATGCAAAACGTGGAAACCTAACAATGCACATCAAGCTGAAGATAGCATGCCAACATGGTGAAACATGGTGATGGCAGCGTCATGCTGTGGAGATGCTTTTCTTCAACAGGGACAGCGTTGAGGAGGAGACGGGTGGAGCTAAATACAGGGCAGTCCTGGAGGGAAAAACAAAAATCTCTTTAAGGCTGCAGAAGACTGAGACTAGGGTGGAGGTTCAGCTTCCAGCAGGACAACGACACTAAACACGCAGCCACAGCTACAATACAACTACACGCCACACTTCTCAGACTTTTGTTGGTAAAAAAAAGAAAAAAAGAAAACCATGTATCATTTAACTTCCACGTCACAAATATGCACTACTTTGTGTTGGTCTAGCACATAAAATCCCAATAAA
The DNA here is from genome assembly GCA_024447675.2 of Pterophyllum scalare. Lineage (NCBI taxonomy): Eukaryota > Metazoa > Chordata > Actinopteri > Cichliformes > Cichlidae > Pterophyllum > Pterophyllum scalare. The sequence goes on from JAMQGT020011971.1 coordinate 47,340, forward strand.
ATACATATATTTAAGTTTGTGGTTATAATGTGAGTAAATGTGGAAAAGTTCAAGGGGTATGAGGTTTTTCAAGGTACTGTATCTGTTAAAGATCGACCTTATTATTATTATTATTATTATTATTATTATTTCACACACATACACAGATACTTTTATTCTCAGTGGAAGTAAACTCCAGGTCAAGCTTCAGCTACCTAATGTGATGGATCGCAGGCCTGTGCTATGAAGCTAGTTCAATATACTCAGGGTCTCGTTCCGTTATCTGGATTCATTTACCCTAACACTGGCAGTCAGGAGAAGTCATCATACAAAGCTGGCTATCAACCCACTAAGTTAACCCAAGGTTTCCCTGCATGTTCACTTAAAGGGGCTGGTGAGTAGAGCAACTGATTTTACAACGAGAAAAAAAAAAAAAAACTACAATGTTGAAAAAATATGAAGAGGTTAAACACATAATGAAAGCAATACTTCAAACAAAGCGGCACCATGAGTGTATGTGAGAAGAAGTATTAAAAGCTCTGTATGAATGTGTGTGCGTTAAGCCCTTTGCTCAGGAAGCCTGTAAAATATCTTTGATATTAATAAAGTTTAGCCCGTTTAAAGCCAGGAAGCAAAGCTGGCATAATTGCTTACTATAAATTAACAGACTTATCAATATCACAACTCTGTTATTAAGACGCAGGATAATCAGGTGGATTATAACTGAATGTTTCATTAAATTAATCAGAGAAATGATCCAATCCTTTAGTAGAGAGTTAACCCTGGAGTTACCTGGATAAGGTGTAATCCTGCATGGTAGTTTAGACCTCAGGTGTTCATTTCACTATGAAAATACATGACTCTGCTGGAACACAGCAGGTTTGCAGAGTGGTGTTTCCTTAACAAGCAAAAGCAGACACCATCAACAGCCAAGACTTGCTTTTTGACTTTTTGATAAGTTATTTTAAAAATCAACACAAAGCCCCCGTAGCTAAAATCATCGGCTTAGCGCTGACCTCGAATGATGTGCTGTTTCTGTTAATAAAATGTACTTTGGACAACACTTTGGTGAGTGAAAGCTGTTTTTAAATATGCTTCATAAATAAATGTAACATATTTACTCACTAATAATAATAATAAGAATAAGGACAGCAAGACTGAAGCAAGATTTGTTTCGGTATGTGGTCCTATTTTATATCGGTCTAGAGTCTAACTCATCCTAAAGTCAATTCTGGGGATGGGGTCTGGGGCCCGGGCCCTGGGGCCACACCGGCTCCCGGTGGGTCCCCCCCTGGCGCTGGGGGGGTCTCTGCTGTCCCGGGCACGCCACCAGGTGGGGTGGGTTGGTCTGGCCTGCGTTGGGGTGTCTGGTCTCCGCTTTTGGGACCCGGGGGTGCCTGCATTGCGGGGGGGGGGGTCGGGGCCGCGGAGGGGTGGTTGGGGGGACGGGGCACGGTATTTCAAACTCAGGCCAGTTTGTCCTGTCGCTTGTTTATGTCTATTGTCGAGTGAATGGCGAGTGAATGGACAATGAATGAGCAGGCTGCCCTCTGCAGTGGGGGCGGTGTCGCCAGTCTCAGGTGCTGCAGCACCACGGCCCTGGGCTCACCTCCCTCTGCCCTGTACTGGGGTGTGGGAGGTCGGGGTGCCTATTGAGCCAGTGTAGAGCTGGCTCTCCTCATCCAGGTTGCCTTTAGGCCTCCTGGTCATAACCCCCCCCCCTGCACCAACCCACACCCACACACACAAAATGCAGAATACACATCACTCACACATGTAGGGTGGAGAGGACACATGCAGAGCAGCACAGCCACTTGCCCCTCCTTTTTAATTGCACCTTAGTCGCTATAATTCACAACACATCTCGACACACACAGGACCTTTGGGGCAGCCATGTTACTAAGAGGTTGACGAGATGGGGCTATTGAGGTGGCCCAACTCAGATCCTCATTACTGTCTGTCCCCAAATTTTATTTGCACTTTAGACATTGAGGATTTTGGGGGGGGGGAGCAGTGTGGATGAGCACTGACTACATGCGGTTGGTGCTTGGACACAACTGTCCCCCTCAATTTTAACTGCACCCTATACACTTTTCATTTCATTCACAAACATAAACACATACACTTACAGGTTGGGGAGGGGTGGAGGGGTCATCTCACACCCCGACTTCTTGCACCTCGCCCGGGGTGGGGTTTGGGTGGTTCCCCAGGGACCAGACTGGCGGCGTATCGGGGTCACTGCTGGCCCTGGAAGGATTACCATTCCCCCCATGTTCAGAGGTGGGTAGCTATGGATGAATGTGTGTCTTTGTGTATTTGTCATAGTCTTCGTGAGCATGGGTGGGTGAGTGAATGAGTATATGTAGTATCTATGTTTATATTTGTGTGGGTGAGTATGTGCATGTATATGTATAAATGTGTACGTGGGTGTGCTTGCGGGCATGTATGAGTGCTTGTTTGGCTGGACCTGGGTCTGGGCATTGTGTCTTGCCTCCTGGCCGCTCCTCGCTGGTCGCCGCTACCCCCTACCCCCCCCCCGGGGTGTGGGTGCCTTGGGGTTGCAGGGTGGGGCTGGATGTTCTGACGTGGGAGTTGACCTGCTCCCCTGGGGGTTGTGGCGCGGGGCTGCGTTGGCTTCTTTAGCGTGGGGGGGGGGCTCTGTGGGGGTCGGGTGGTCCTCTGGTGCCCGGTGCTCTGGAGCCCTGCCATCGGCCGTTATGGGGGGCTTGCTGCCGGAGGGGGGGCTGGCTTCTCATCGCCTTGGGTTCCCTGGGGCCCTTGCTCCTCGGCTGGAGGGGGCTCCGTCTAAGGCCTCCCTCTCCCGTCTGCTGGGGTGGGGGTGCGGTTGTCTTTGGAATGAGTGGCAGCAGGTGTTCATAGGTCGTAGTGGGCTGCTGGTGGCCTGGACTTCCTGGGGCTTTCATGCCCGCCTCTAGCTTCTGGTGGGCGGAGCTATGTCATTCTGCCCTCATTGGTAAGTACATTTCATGACAGAAAATGCTCTTGTAATCACAACACAAAATGGTTGGTTTGTGTAACCATGCTTCTGCTTCTTTTCTTTTTTTAATTTAATTTAACTTTATTTATTTTTTGTATTGCCCACACAATCTTAACTTTGCAAATTTTGACAGCATCTCTCATATTTTTTAAAGTGATGAGTTATTTGGTTTACTCACTGGTGCCTTCTTTTTTTTTTTTTCTTTTTCTCTTCTTCTCTTTCCCCTCTTTCTTTCTCCCCTTTTCTTTCCTAAGCCTGTCAGGTCTGATTTTGTAGATATTAAATCGAACTCAGTGTCACAATATGTTAAAATTAACACCAATAAAATAAAGGAGACACACTAACAAGAGGAGCCTATAGAGAACATATAAAGCTCATCTTGAATAGTAAATATGCTTGGCATAATAATGCATTCAGATCACTGTTCTGTTTGCAAGATCTGCCGGACATGACAGGCTTTAAAAAAAAAAAAAAAAAAAAGAAAAATAAGACACGAGAAAGAATAGGATGTCCTGATTACAGTGATGTCAGCAACATGTACACTCGCTGGACTCAAACGTACATAATAAATTATTCAAGTCAAAAAAAAAAAAAAAAAAAATAAAGTCAATTCTTACGTACGTCTGTTCTTTTCTTCGACACATAACTACACTGATCATGTGTAGATCTAAGCACTACCAAAATGACCTACACACAGTACTGTGCTTGAGCACATCCTGTGTCATCACAAGCAGAGGACTGAAGTTGCGTCTGCTTCAGATGCTCACGCTTCACCTCCTGTGCAGACACGGTGTTGGCTGAGAAGCTTAGCAAATCCAGGTATTTTATCAACCTAGTCATTCAAAATAAACTCCCCGCATTTTGCATTTATTTTTGTTTATTTGTGTGTGTGTGCGTGCAAGTGTGTGGCTATGTACTTATATATTACTCCCCTGTGGCGATGCATTCCAAGCTGATTTATTTATTTGCTCCTTAATTTGTCAAACAAGGTCAAGCGCCCTGGTGACATTTTATCAAGACTTCTTTAGCCATTGTTTACACCCCAGCCAGACGCACACACATAGAAATTCAGGCACACAGTCACACAGCCTTTTATCTCCCAAACATTTACAAAGCTGTCGGTGCCCCCCTGCCAGCCAAAACTCAGCATGCCCTCCTTATAAAGTCAATGAATTTCATGCAACAGCCGTTGTGACATCTGACTATCAGTTAGAAGGGCTGTACAGTCCCATACTAATAAACCATAATCATCTCCCTGAAAAACACTCACAGCGAGACACTGAAATCCCTGCGCATGAACGCCAACCCATTTCCACATTCCAATTTCAGAAATACTCTTGTCTCTGCATCTCAAACACCCCCCAAGAATACACCTGCACAGATGCACACAGATATTGACAATATTATGAACGCAAACACGTGCTCAGAATGCACATGGATATACAGAGGCCTCTCCAAGTGCACACAAATTTTTGTTTAGAAGTAAACACTGTTGATCAGTCGCATTCTCCTGGGTGGCTCATTGCGGCTAAGTCTCTTCCTCAGTGGGGTCTCCAACTGTGACTGAAGCAGAACTAATGCAGTTAGCCACGGAAGTCTGGCAGACAGAGTCATGAACAGTGTGCTGTACCTGTATGTGCCCAACCCACACACATCCGTGCACATCCCATCATTTTCCCTGGCACTAATGGATAAGCATGCCTGGAAATGACAACAGGACACTACACTGAAAATGATGCGATGAGAGATTTGTCCTGTGATATATGTGGGCAATTTTGACTGCGTGAGATCAGCTGGAACATTTTCTATGATTTCAAGCTTGTTTGGAAATGTATGCGTGCTGCTTATAGGTATGGCCAGTGATAAGCACAGCTGCACTGAGGGGCAACAATAAAAGTGATAAAATGGCTTGTGCAGCATTTGGGAAAAGGTTATGTTTTGTCCCAAGGTTAGAAGAAGGGCACTTGAACTAATTAGAGAGGCACTTGGGTCAGCACCAAAAGTACTTTCAGGGTACTTAACCTGACCACAGCAGGTGCTCCCTTTGTCAATAGATGTCTTATTATGGCAAAAATGAAGCACAAAAATATCACATCAGTGCACACACACACACACACACACACACCTGATAAATTAATGTTTAAGAAAACTATTTGGCAAAACGGTGGCAATCACCCATCCCCTGTTCACACTACTGCTGGAGACACGGTCATGTTTAAAACCATCACAAGAATCCTCTTAAAGGGCTACTTCTGTAATTTAGTGTGAACCACCATGGGAATCATCAAGGAACTAAAGCAGGTGAAAAATCATAGTAAAATTAGCAGCCAAAGAATTCCTGTTTCTCAAATCGGTCAGCGAATAAAAAGCATTACATCATTTATTTCCAATAAATACAAATTATGCTATACAATAATTCTTTATAACTCCAAATATAAAAAAGAAATGCAAATAATATGCTGCAAGGCTCCACGGTCAAACGGACTTTAGAAGCTCATCTGCACATTTTACAACTGTTTTCACAGACGTAGACCACATAGGGAGTAAGCTGACCTTTACATGTTAAAAGAAAAGAAAAAAAAAGCAGACAGACAAAGAAAAATAACAAATAATTTCCACATCCCTAATGCTTTGGTCCATAGAGATCTCCATGAAAATAAACTCACAGTAGGAGACGGTTTCCAAAAATATTTCAGTGCTCAAGAGACAATAAAACCAATAACAGAACTGGGGAATGGGGGGTAGGAGGGAGCCAGAGCAACCCATGAGCAAACCTAGATAATAAAGGAGCAGTTTACCAAGAGCTTTATGTTTATGCTCTGCTTAATTAGAGGTTTTTATACTAGGTAGCATGTTCGAAGCAAAAAAATAAAAAATAAATAAAAGATAAAAGTTTGTGTCCTTAATATGAACTCCACTGAATTTGAGAACTCTTGTGATTCAAGACATGTTAACTTCTAAAAATGTACTGCTGCCAAAATGGGAAATTAGTTCAAAAAACTAATATTAATATAAATCCTTCAGTTTTACCGTAGGAGCTGATAACAAACAGCAGAATATGTCTTAGTATTTTTCATGCCAAACTACATTCAGAACATTGTTAGGCCCGAACAGAAGACTTTATGTATCCGCCTGTGATGGATTTCCAGAAAGGTACTTGAGTTTAAAAATGGAACAAGAAAAACAAGTCTCTGAAATGGAGTCATTGTTTTGTAGTACCTGTGAGAGGCACAGAACTCAGTGCAACAGTGACTCTGAAACATGGTCAGTTTGAAGGGCTGATATTGATGGTGATGGTGGGTGGGTGGGTGGGGGTGGGGGTGGTGTCAGTGGAATAGATCCAAATAAAGGGGATTTCAAGCACACAAACACACTGGTGTTTTTAAACCAATCACTTCATCCCTGAAAAAAATCATCATTATTTTTAGCTGTGGTTAAATACCATCCACCCATCAGGGTCGAGGGGACGGAAGGGGGTCTCCCACCGGCCATGGGGCGAGAGGTGCGGTGCACCCTAGTGAGTCTGTAGGGCTGTGATACGGTGACTGATGTTTTAGATGTGTTATGTCCTCCACGTTAGTTTGGCATAACATGTGCCAGTTAGTGCAAAACTAACTAAGTAGAGATTATACTGAGGTGGAGGAGGAGGAGGAGGAGGAGGAGTTGTTTTGCAGGTCATAAACTAAAGTACTAAAAAAATAAAAACTTTATACAAGTCCCAGATAGTAACAGAATTGACATGTTCTTCTAAACAACTGCAAACCTTATGATCATGGAAGAAGCAGATCAAAGGGACTTTAAAGGTCATTAGAATTATCAGTTTGTGAACCTTGAACATTGGCCCAACTTGGATTGTTTGGTTTATTTCATATCATGGCAGAAAACTTTGGCATATTGGAGGTGCAACAAAGTATCAAAAAAAGGTCCATATTCTGCACATCAACATGGACACATGAAACAACAAATCTTCACACACACACACACACACACACACACACACACACACACACACACACACACACACATACAGCATTTGATTCCATGCACATGCTTTATATGTCAAACACACAGTCACACACAGCAAAGGTTGGATAAGCAGGAAAAATTGGAAGAGTTGGGGTTCAAATCATCAACCCCCTGATACTTTATGCCTTCAAGACAAATTTTTATTTGCAGTCCTTTCTGCTTGGAACACAATTATATATATATATATATATATATATATATATATATATATATATATATATATATATATATCACAGTTGTGCTGATAGAGCATGCTAAAAAAAAATCACTTGAGAATTTAATTAATGACTTGTGCTACTTGAGACCAAATGAGTGTTTCCCCAATCTATTAGCGTGTATGATAAATATACCTGTCGGAGTACTGCTGAAGACATGTCATATTAAAAATCATTTAACGGTGTTGCTCTTTTTTGAAAATGCAGGCTCTGATGACAGCAAAAGAAGCACACTGGGGTACTCACTCTTTATTCTCATGCTCGCTGAGCTAATACAGAACAATCTTTGTGATATCTTTGTGTCAGTTCGTCAATAGGCAGGTAGGCAGGTCTGGTAATGTGCAGGGATGAAAATCTAAAAAAATGTCTTCATCAGATGTGCTTTATTATTGCACGGGGCCCTTATTTCAATGGCAAGCACAGCAAAAGCAACAAAGAACCTGGCAAAATAACCATATAGTTTCTTGGTTTGGGTTTCAAAGAATCAATATGTGAATTCGAAATGCACTCCTTGCAAGAGTTTGCTTCATCATAAAGAAAACAATGTGCCAATAACAATATCTGCCTACTGTTGCTTGCGATCGCTTGTCTCTTCGAACAAAGAACCTTTCGGCCAAATGCGGAGAACAAAGGCACGCAAATTACAGTACATCAATGTGCTGCCTGGAGGGATCCATAACAGAAGAGCAATGCAGAGAAAACCAATAGCCTGATTTTGAAAAGCTAGATTGCCTCTATCCAGATAGATTATGGTGCTAACAATCTAAGAATAGAGCATTTCACTGGAGTGTCTATCATTATGTTGGCACACAGAAGAATGGGCACCATAAGCTACGCTCACAGGAACCTGCCATTACGGCCATTAACAAGATGGATCAATGCCATTGTCCTTTAATGGACAGGTGACCCATGTCACATTTGTGTGGATGTGTGTGTGTTTTTTTTGTTTTTTGTTTTTTTTTGTAGTTTCAAAGAATGTGAAATTCATCAGTGCTCATTTTGACCCCGTGATTATCGGAAGTTCTGTGGCAATTCACAGAACCCCATACAACACAAGCATTCTTTCTCTTAAATTAATTAGCTTAAATTAGATGTCAAAATGGTTAATTATTATGATGAATGCTTTATTGCAATAATAGTGAGAGGAATTAGAACAATGTTAAATCGGGGTGCACACACTCAATGCTGAGTTGTCAGAGAGAGTAATGGGTATAATTCATTTAATGGGAACAAAAATACCCACAGATTTTAATAGCAAGGACAGACTACGTGTGTGAGAGAGAGAGGAGGGGAGGGAGAGAGACAGAAGAGGAATAATGAATGCGTCCGAAAATGCAACTCATCTCCCTTTTTCGTATAGAGCTAAATGAGCAGAGGCTGGAGAGTCTCTCAGCTCAGCTGTATTTGCCTTGCTGAACAGAGGAGCACAGTTTGAGTAGAAATGAAGACAAAGCAGTGCTATAAATTGATAATAAATTATGTGAATGCTTTGACAACAGTCACAATATTAAGAGGTAATAATGACTGAGCCTTTGCTGCATGAAGCACAGCGTGAGTGTCATATTTGTTAGAGCCACTTCAGAGTCTCAGATGTTTCTGCAACTTTGTTCCGGACCTCGTTTTTATGGATCCAGTTTTATTTCAGTGAAAAGATCAAATTAGGATAAATAAAAGATTTACAAATAGACAATTGAATATTTCAGCTGCCATGCTCTTTTCTTAACCTGTTACTCGTAGATATGAAAAGGCTTATTTAAAAGATTCTCAACTCAGCACTCTACAAATGATCTATTATCAAAAGTCTCTTGAACTGTTCAGTTTATACACTCCATCCATCCATCCATTTAACCAATTCATTTCAACTGTTTTTCCTGCAGGTGCATGCAACAGTTCTCTACACTGATCGACCCGTGCTTTATAGTACACAAAAGGAAAAATATTGTTAATCAAAAAATTTAAAACAAATTTTGTGATTAAAGGTGGTTAGCACTGTTGCCTCACAGCAAGAAGGTCCTAGGTTTGAGTCCACCATCTGCTCTGGGCCTTTCTGTAGTTGGCATGTTCTCCCCATGTCTGTGTGGGCTCTGTCCAGGTAGCTGGCATCCTCCCAGAGTCCAAAGACATGCAGTTACTGAAATGGATTGGATGAGCAGAAAATGGATGGATGAAAGACTTTAAGCTCAAACAGTATGCGTTAAAAATGAAGTCGTATTGTATGCTGCTTCTTCTTGCATTCATGACTAATTATTTAAGCACCAATAACGTTCTAAGCATTTGTCTGTACATTGTGTCAACTGCTTATTGGAAAATCTGTTAGCATGCTAGTGGGCAGCACGGTGGCGTGGTGCCTCACAGCAAGAAGGCCTGGGTTTGAACCTACCTTGGCCCGGGCCTTTCTGTGTGGAGTTTGCATGTTCTTCCCGTGATTGTGTGGGTTTTTTCCGGGTACTCCGGTTTCCTCCCACAGACCAAAGACATGCAGTTAGGGGTTAGGTTAATTGGTGAGTCTAAACTGCCCATATGTGTGAATGTGAGTGTGAATGGTTGTGCCTTTGTCTGTGTTAGCCCTGCGGCAGGCTGGTGACCTGTACGGGGTGTACCCTGCCTCCCCCCCCCCCGCAACCCTGAAAGGGATAAGCAGAAGAGGATGGATGTTAACATGCTAAACTAAGTGTGTTAGCATTGTCACTGAGATAATGTCACATGGTAACGATAGCATTTATCTCAGTAAAACAATCTCACAGAGGCATTAACATGACTTTAGTGCCATAGTGTCAGATACAGTCACTGTGCCAGCATAGAAAAAAAATATAATACTGTAGATCAGAACAGAGAGCTTGTGGTAGGAGGCTGTTAATCTTCTTTTTTTTTTCTTTTACTTTTTTGGAAAACTCGGATCATATGATGTTGCCAGTAAATATATTTAGTATATATTTAACATATTTAATACTAAGATACCATGCAAATGTGACTTCTTGTCTTTTGGTCATGCCATGTTTTTGAATGTATCTTGAAGGCACTGTGATTTGGAAATATTCTAAAAGTATTACATTCTTCTACCACTTATCTACTCTTTTCTTTTTCGGCTTTCTACCTTCCCTTATGTACATCTCTGTGCTTTAAGTTTCCATGCTGTTTCATGTGAGTTTTGAAACAGCACCCTACAAGAATTTGTGCTGCTCCTAGTAGATTTCACCAGTCATTCCCAGGATCACCTGCAGTACTTCCCAGGTTCATCCTTTTTGTGGGGTAATATTTATTTGATATATTGATTCCTAGTTAAGAAAGGCTAGATGGATTAGAGAAACCTCTGAAATAGAGCAGAAAAAAAAAGGGATTTCACACATTAAGTCTGGACAATGTGGTGAGAATTAGGTGTGGGCATTTTCAGGAACTGCCCTTCCATGTAATGGATAACAGGAGTGTGTCAAATGTGTTTAAATTGCTATAAACATGACAGCTGTGAATTCTCTGGACAATTACCTACTCTTGCACAAGGAAGATGTCAGGGCAGACTTTTCACCCCAAACTGATCCTGATGCAACTGATGTAACTTGTGGCAATTCTGGCAAAATGAAATTTCATGCTGTTCCCTCTGGAGCTGCAAAAATGCTTTATACAGCTATCTTCACACATGTGGTAGTATGCAGTCCTAAAACGAATGCTCCTAAATGTGATAGTAACTATTACTATGGTAATAGTAGCTATAAAAAATAGTTTTATCATTTTAACCAGCTAAACTTCATCTACCATACATTGGTTGTGTTAGGGAAACATCTATCTTTGCTTTAACCTGTGATCAAAACTGATCTGAAAATTCTCTGTATTGAAGAACCACATTCTTAATGTGGAAGTATATGTAACCAGATAAATTATGGTAGTTCTGTAGCACGATAAATGATGAATTTCCTTTAATTACAATACATGTTATTGTACACTGATCCTCAGGTTGCATTTTAGTCTATTTCATCTATTATACAGAACGCAAATTAAAAGTTTAATTAACCAAACTGCAATCTATTCATTAATTAAATTTAACATAGAGCACAATTAACTGATGCAGTTGCTTAATACAATTAACTCTTTAAAACCACACAAATATAGACATGCATCCTTGTCAGCAGTGTTTTATCTTAAAAGCCGCAACAATTAAACCAAAATGCTCAATCCATCCGATTTGTCTGATCCAAGTTATTTGAGGACAAAGACAAAGTACCCAGCAGAGTGTGTTCAGTACATGTTATGCAGCGTTTGTGTGCATGTGTGCGTGTTGTGTGCGCTTTGCATTGTGAGACGTGCACTGAGGTGTACGGGGTGTGCTGAACTTAGGATCATCTGTTGGTGAGGTCATCTCAGCACAATCTTTGTGCTTGGACTTCCAGACCTGACTTACACCCCTTTACTAGTCCAAATAGGGTTTAAGCTGTCTGGACTTGCCATATGCTGCCTTAAAACATTCCTGCCATCAATGACCCGTTCACCCCTGCCTCAAAGTCCACATGCATGTAACGCCGGAACCAGTAAATGCTGTGTGTCTGTGTGATTTCCACAGTCTGGACCCCAGTCACCGAACTGCAAATCAATCAGGACCCAACACATACCTCAGGTTATAAATACATATTATATATATATATATATATATATATATATATATATATATATATATATATATATATATATATATATATAATATGTATTTTAAAAAATGAGGATACAAAAGTTTTTTCCTTTAATTTCCTTTAATATATATATATATATATATATATATATATACATATACATATATACAGGGGTTGGACAAT